>JAPWTK010001306.1:0-60565 GCA_029963805.1 Aromia moschata
CTACCAACAATTTAACATTAATAATTTTATTTAGTAATTAATGGATGCATTCTTAATTTATTCGCCTTGCCGCATCCCTAGCGTTAATACTATCTGAATATTATTTGGCCGCAGCGTTACGAATTCACTAGACGGTAGGTCTCTATCTCCAACGCCACTGGTTTCCGATCGCGGCGCGGGAGTCGACACGCGCAATACGAAAAAAGCGGCACGACAATCATGCTTCCGTGCAATACGAAAAAGCGAACGCGTATTGTTACTGCTTGCCCCTCCACAATTAAGACGCGTAGTGGGCGAATCCTATAGATATGATGTGCGGAGCGTAAGAGCACACGAGAGTGATCGATCGGTTAGTTTGTGAATTGTTTTCGTACATTGAGATTGCTGTTTTATCGCTCACGTTTTATAAATATAAACTCGGTTACAATCTAGTTTGGAATAATGAATTATATTCAAAACTTATTAAAAACTCCATTCTCTAACTTGAGTTTGGAGGAAAAAGAGCAAATTAAAACTCTAGGTAGCCCACCCCACAAATTAATTTAAAATTAGCCGTGAAAGGAAAAAGTAAACAATTTGTAAGAACATTTAATAATGACTTATTTAAAAAACATTTGTGGTTAAGTGGATGCGATGTATTGAACACAGTGTTTTGTTTGGCGGAGAAACACCTTGGACCAAAACTGGAATAACGGATTTAAATCACATAAACGAGAAAATAAAAAAAAAACATGCAAATTCTGCTGGACACATGAATAATGTTTTGAATTTAGCCATGCTAGGCACCGCAAAAATTGCGACAATGCTCGATTCTGCTCATCAACGAGCAGTGGCAGCACACAATGAAGCGGTTTCAAAAACAGGTATGTTTTAAACATTATTATTAACTGTATTCGTTTTTGTGGAAAATTTCTATTCAAAACGAATAAAGACATTTTTGCGCAACACCATGTGCCAGGAAAGACTGTCGGCTTTGGCTATGCTCTCCATTGAAAAAGACTTTATTACAAATATCGAAAATTTTAACAAGTAATTGAAAAATTTGCACAATGTAAAAATCGCAGAATTGAGCTCATTTACAAAGAAAATTAGGTAAGTTTTCAAATTAATAGGGTTAATAAGAATAACCTTAATATGAGATAAATATTTATCTCATGAGATAAATATTTATCTCATATTAGGGATATTCTTATTATTCTTATGATTATCGTTATTTTTATGTATGGTGCACCCTCAATCTTAGGATCACGCACCGCCACTGCTTCATATATACTCACAAAAAAATGTTTGCACGAAAAAGTCGTTGACAGTAATGACCATTTTTTGCTTGACTATGATCGTCACCATTGATATTGATCGTCACCATAATTGTACAAAAAACAAGACTGTGTAATTTTATTTGAATTTTGTGATAATACAGTAACATAACTGTATTTTGAAATTATTTTACAATTAACTTAAACTATTAAAAAAGTGATATGAGTACTTGACACGTCAGGAAACCCGCTTTACTAGGCTCGACGGACGTTCCGGTCTCACACTGAATGCGGAAACATGTACGAATGTCTGTTACCGAGGAAGTACGCACTAATGATAGTAATGATCCCAACCTACTAACATAAATACAAGCTCTCACAGTATTGGCAAGTTGATTCATGCACATACATGCGTATATTTTCGCGTTTCTTAATAATTATATGCGCATATTTCTGCAACCAGTGTGTGACCAGGCATAAAATAATTCGCCCGACTTCTCACCTGTAGAGCCTTAGTTTCTTGACTATTATGTAATGTGTGATGCACACAGGGAAAAGGTACCAGATATCGGGAAAAACTGTTTTCGGGTGGGGGTCAGATTTCGATAGAGCATAAATTTCGCTTCATTTAAATAAAAAGAAATCTATATCGTTAATACAGCTCGAACTGAAAACAGGTAAAGTTTCAATATGTAAAATCGTAATTTTGAGAAAAAACACACAGAACTGTATACGAAAAAATCGATGTCTCGTCTTCCATTGCTCCAATCCGGCTGAAATTTTGGTATGATGTCCTGCGAATATGTACCTACCGATCCTGCAGGTACATAAATCCAGAATTCGTATTTTTCGACTTGAAACTGCGTTTTGGGCTGTAGCGCAAAATTCACTTTTCCGACATCTGGTACCTTTTCACAAGTTGCATCACAAATATTTATTTCTCCCGTTACCAATAGCAAGTGTCTACTGACATAAAGGTCACACGTGAATGTCACACAATTAGTAGAAAAATTTGGTTAGGTGAGGTTTTTCTACGTTTGAGGAAAAATGTATTTTCCTAATAAATTACCAGTCAGTTTTGAAGTCAGTTGAAAATATGTATACCTAGGTATGTATTTGATATTCAACTAGCCACTCTTGCCATATATGTCTTGACTCATCAGTCGTCAGTGTCACTCATCTCATAATTTATAAAAGGCAATAGATCGGCTAATTATTGGATCTGTGCAGCAGGGGTGTGACGTTTTCTATCGATGATAGGCCATGAACCAACCCAATGTTTCAAGCATGTGGAGAAAGGCATTCATTCAGCCGCTGCGCGCTGTCAGACTGGCAACAAATAGTTATTTGGTGGGTTTTTAAGGGGAAAAGGCCGTCCACCTCTTTTTTCTTGAATATATTGGTACCAGTTGACACTGAACTATTATCTATTAAAAAGTTTTCAAAACAGATTTTCTGTTTTTTTTTTTTTTAAATGTATAAGAATGCATGGTGATGTGCTTTGTTTCATTATTTATTTTAAATTAAAGTTTCAATAAGGACCAAAAATTATTTTCGGATCATTATCTCAATATTTCTCTAAATATGTAAATATTTTATTAATATCCTATTCATCTAATTTGAATAATCATGTGGTAAAAATCAAGAATAGCTTTTCTGTCTAACCTATTAATAAATATATTGCACATTTCATTAAATAATTATATTTAATATTTCAATTATTATGTTTTAATTAAGTAAATAAATTTACATCAAATTTAAATATACAGGTAATTATAATATGTACATATTTAAATAAAATTATTATTGAATCAATGTATTTATTAACTGTCGAAATAAGTTATTTAAAACATTTTCAAAGAATTTCTAATATGTACTGAATTAAATTGTAAGAAAACATCGTGAAGCAGTGGCGGTGTGTGATATTTAGTTAGCCATATCTTGAAAACGACGCATGGGACCCACTTCACTTTTTATATTGATTTATAGTGAAAAAATCGTCAGCAAAGTTTGCGAAAAAATTTTCAAAAACACTGGACCACTCCCTGGGTTCTCATTAACGCTCTGTGGGATATTTGCAGTATATTTTTTTTCATAATCTAGAAACAAATATAGGAGACGTTTTTCGATTTGTTGCAAAATATTTTTTTTTTCAAAAAGTTATGGCCATTTTAATTTTAATTTTATAGGAACATTTTGTTTCCCAAAATTAAAATGGCCGTAACTTTTTGAAACAAAAAATATTTTGTAACAAATCGAAAAAACGTCTCCTTATATTTTGTTTCTAGATTATAAAAAAAATATATACTGCAAATATTCCACAGAGCGTTACTGAGATCCCAGAGTGTTCTGCAGTTTTTTTGAAAATTTTTTCGCAAACTTTGCTGACGGTTTTTTCACTATAAATCCTTTCTGTAAGAGGTGTATAGTCATCACCTAAAAAGTGAAGTGGGTCCCATTCGTCGTTTTCAAGATATGGCTAACTGAAGTATCACACACCGCCACTGTCGTGAAGTGTAACAATATTGAAATCAACACATGGGCGTAATCAAGGAGGTAAGAGGGCGCCTTTCCCTCCTAAACCGCTCGAAAAAATTCTAATTCGAAAAAATAATTATAATTCTAAAACGTTATTGACAAAAATAAAGCAAAACGGAATCTTTATTTCAGAAATAAATTTTATATTATATTTTTGTTAACCATATGCTTTTGTTGTGGAATAAAATTCAATAAAAATTGTAAGTTCCACATTTCTAAGAACATCTTGTTACCATAAAAATTTTGAAAACTACTTCAGCCCAATATTTACAGGTCACAGTAACAGGGAATGACCTAGCGCCAAATATTTATTTTCTATTTACCTGTCTGAAAATTTCCCTAGATAAATTATTTGACTGCATTTATTGTTCATCTATTACTTTTCTTTAATTGAAGCTACTAGAGACACAAAAGTGCATTAGATTCCATAGGTGCACTATAAAAAAAAAAACATTTTCAATTTGCAAATTCCATTTCAGCTCCCTCAGGACAAAATTATAACTACGTCCATGAATCAATATAATATACATATTGTAAAATCCTTTTTTACTTCACATTTTTTCTTAAAATACTCGTGTGGGCGTGAGGTGTATTTGTCACAGCCACAGAAGTACTTTTTTTTTCTAATTTGTATTAAAAATAACAACTTTACCTTTAGTAGTCCAAAGCCTAGAAGAGCTCCAAATAATTGCCCTACGAAGTATATCGGCACCTGTATTAATGGAATGTTTCCGAGGGTTGCAGCAGCAACCGTTACGAGAGGGTTTATATGAGATCCAGAAATATGACCAAAAAATCTAAAACAACAAATTATAACATGAAAAAATACATTATAAGAAAACAAAATAATCAATTTGGTTAATACTGTTTTGTTAATATTTTGTTAGTCCATATCTGGCAACACTCAACTCAATATTAGTTCATTTGCAACAGTTTACATATTCATGAAGACCCACAAGAAGATATACATACAAAGAAACTTGAAATTAGTTCCATGTTTTGAACAAATATTTTTTTCAAACAATTTAGCAACAATAACATACAACAAAAAAGTCGATGAAGTTAACTTATATAAATAAGTTATTTAAATAAGTTACCTATAGTAATAACTTATATAAATATATAACTAGATATAAATAATAATCACTGGCGGCTGGTGGAATTAAATACGCTCGTATTTTCGTAAGGAGACGTAGGACCAAGGGATGATTCAGACGGTCAACCGGCCATACAAAAAAAAAATCATTCTAATGGCCTCCCCTTCATATATCAAATATAAAAAATTTGATAAATAATAAAAAAATCAAATAACAAAATCTAGATTTTTGTAATTGAACAACAGAATTGTCTTAGAATTTTTTGAAGAATACTCAATTTTTTTCAGAATTTTCAATACTAAATTTTTTGATTTTGAAAAATCACCAAATCGAAATTTCCAAAAAATGTCATTTAAAAAATCTGAAAAAGGTTTAGATTATTCTAAGACATTTTCAATCTTAGAACAGTTTTACCAAAGACCGTAGTTTTTGAGAAAATAATTTATAAAGTCTAGTTCGACCCCATTTTATTGTACCGAAATTTTTAAAAATAAAAAAGAGCCTTTTATTTTAAGTTTAGGTCTCGAGGACGCGATTTTTTCAGAACTAATAACTGGGACACCTGTTTCATAACGAAATTCAAGTCTAAAGTTGGTTTGTTGTCGAAGAAATCGTAATTTTGGCCAAAAAATGGTTTATAACCGTTTTAAAATCAATTTTTGAAAAGGCCATATTCTGAAAAAAGCTTGATATTTTACGTCGGAATTAACATGATCGAAATTTTTTCAGCACCGATAAGATTGAAGTGAAGATAAGCTGGCTGAAAACTACAAAAATCAGGACATTTGGGTCTTAATGGGTTAATGCAACTGCCGTTTAAAAATTAACTTTTATTTTCTACCATGAATATTTCCTGTCATAATCGAACGCCCTCTGGCCTAAACAAATGACGTAACAATAGCTATATACCAGTTGGCCTACATCGTTTTCTTTTAGGTCAAGAATTCTCCGATATTATGGTGTGCGCTCTTTTCAGGACACCTGTTTTACATGTGAATAATGCTGCAAAATATTTAATAGTAAGTAGGCCATATCTTTCAACGAAGTGGTAAAAAAAAGATCAGAAACCATAAAAATATAAAATATTTTTGCAGATTGTTACCCAAAATTAAAGTAGAAACAATATTTATTTGTGTGTAGCGCAAATTATACAAAATATGGGGATTATACAAAATGGGGATGATTCTGCAAGTATATGATAATGGACAATTTATTTAAGTAAGTATAAGTTACACAGGGTGTAACAGGACATGTTCAGGAGGTCAAAATAATGCTTGTTCAAATGTCCACAATTATTCAGCTATTTCCGGACGGTAAGTGATTCAGAAAAAATACTGGAGAGAAAATTTGTTAATTTTTCACCCCTATTAATTTGTCTACCCGAATATGTAATTAGTAAAGTTAGCAGCAACGAGTCGTGCCACAGAGGCGTACGCGTAATAAAATAAAATGTGTATTGATACTATGGTTGTGTATTGATGAAACGACAGATTAAAAAAAAAACACATCCATTGCAAATATTATAGTACGTGTGCTGGACCCGACCTAAACCGACATGTCCACTGTTATTAGTAATAACAGTGGACATGTATTACTAATAATAACGGAAAATTCCTGATAAATGTACATATTTACTTTCTCGGCGTGAGGTCGTTTTTTACCCTTGAGCACGCCGGACATAATATTTAATGTTGTCTAGCCGATCAATGACCGGGCTCTAAAAACACATGCACACAAAATTTTAAAAAAATTGTCGTGTGTCGGGGACCAATCTATATACCGGTATGTATTTTCGCCCTCTGAACCCGGAACCCGGGATCAAAATTGGCTGGAAAAATAAAAAAAATGGCCGGAAATTCGTCAAAATTCGGGTCAAAAAACATTGAAGGAATTGATGTGACTTAACTCATATACCGCTACGTATTTTCGCTGAAACCGAATCTGGGGTCAGAATTGACCCATTGGGTCAACATTGACCAAAAAAAAAAATTGAAAAGGGCCATAAATTGGTCAAAATGTCTAAGAACATTGAATGAGGTTGAAATGACTTTAACCTTATATCGGTGTGTATTTTTGGCCGCTGGTCTAAATCTGGGGTCAGAATTAGGCCAGAGGTTCAAAATTGGATAACTAGTCAGAAAATGATGGAAAAATCTGGTTGACCGTTGCTGCCAAATGGGTCATATTCAGTAGGTCACATCCAACTGGCGTAATAGTCGCAATCCATGAATGTTATCCCATAACAACGAACAGACATGCACGTGTGGTCACTCTCATTTTTGCCCGGTTGAACTGTAAAATGCGTTGCAATGCACGTGAGGATGCTTTGCCTTTTCCAAACTTAAAATACCACGGAGCACTCTTTGTCCTTGATGTCGGTATATAGGTCGGTCTCCTAGTACACGAGTTTTTTTATTTTATTTTGTGTGCCTGTGTAATAGGCAAGATAAAAAAAATCATCGTGTGTGATTCAAACATTAGATAAATGTATTATGTAATGTTTGAGTGTATTAAACTTAACTACAGAGGAACAAATAAAAAATTATTTCCAAAAATAAAGTATGAGAAATTAGGCAGTTCAGTTACAGCCCGTTCACACGATACGTTTTCGGCTGGTATCGGCGAAAGCTTCGAATGCGACGAGTGGCGCATAGTTTTATATCGGCATATTCAGGGTAATATTGTCGTGTATCGTATACGGGAATTTTACCGAAAGGATTATTTTATCATTTTCGAGAAAACTACCATATAGTGTGAACATTGAATTCGGTTTGATCGAAACACCGTATTTAACAAACTGCCTTACTGTACCGTACCGTGTTAACGGGCTCCAAGATTACTGATTTGTTTTACTGTTTATATTAATTGACAAAATTATACATATATCCGTAGTTGTTTTGAAATAATTGTTTTTGTTGTTATTGGGTGCTTTCCATTTACACGACTCCCAGTGACTTCTGTGTCGACTCGTGTCGACTAGCGTTGACTGTCACCAAATGGGTAAATGGAACGCTCGCTAGGCTAGTAGTTTCGTGCAAAAGTTGTTGAAAGTAGTTACTGCAAATAATTACATTTGTCACCTACCTTCATTTTCTTCAATCAGACTTCGCATTAACCCTCCACTATATATTCTACTTTGCCGCGTTCGTTTAAATTTTCGCTTCTTTTACACTCACACTCAGCGTGAACTCAGCTGTCTAGCGGAGTCTGTTTGAGGTGACTTGTGTCGTCGACTCACGGCGACACAAATCAAATGGAAAGCACTTTCGGAGACAAATGGAGGTACTGTAAATGGAAAGCACCCATTGTAGATAGAAAAAAATCGTCTATACTTATGTAAAATTATTTCAGTTACCTGTACGGAAACCATCACAGCCAAGCCGAAGTTAATATAAACTTGGAGATGGGGGAGAACTCCCCACTCATACCACTAACGCATCCCATACATCCCAAAAATACGAGTACAGCTGTGCCGGATAACTCGGATACACACAAAACTATTCTGTCCCTTGTAGACATATTGTCTGTAAATTGTATCCTCTTTCCTAGAAAAGAAATGAATGCTTAATTTAAATAAATAATACGTTATACACAACCACGATAATATTTACAGTGATTATATACAGGGTGTTTCACGGTGAATGACCTATTATACGTTTTGGATGAACTATAAATGATATGGAACTGAAATTTTGGATCTGAGGGTTTTCGGGGATGCGTTACACATTTAAAATCAACTTTGTACTTTGTAACTCTCTGAGACTTCCGGGTATACCGGAAGTAAATACTAACTTCGTCATGTTAAATGGCATGATCTATTTTTATGCCATACAGCTGTCTATCTCTAAAATGAACGGTTTTCGAAATATGTATTTCAATTCTAAAAAGAAAATGAAATTGTAGTTATTAAAAATTAACACTAATAATTTTCGCAGTGATAAAATTTGTGATTAATTTTTTTACCGTATGAGTATGAAAACCTTAACTTACTGTAAATAATTCTAGATACACGGAAAATCTACCAGGTGTTCAAAATTCAGGGCCAAACTTGAACAACTTTGTCCTTCATTGAGTCGCTTATTTTAAATGAAATGTACTATATTTTATAATTCCTGCCTGCTTCCTTTCTTTATCCTTCTTCTGTACATAACTAGCATTCCCTACACCCAAATTGTACATTTTCGAATTATTTCAATTTACTTAACAAGGTAGTTGTATGATCTAATTTTAATAACTATTAAGTCGGTTATTTTAAATAGAACATACTGTATTTTATATTATCGTTTGCTTCCTCTTTCTTTCTCTTTCTCTTTCTAATAGTATTCCCTATACCTGAACTGTATGGTTTTTGAGTTATCTCAAGGTATTTATCAAAATGATTAAAGCGAAAAGTTACATTGGGTACCATCTGCTATGGACAACAAATGTAGGTATTCTGACACAATTAGATTTATTCTACTAATATGTAGATATAAAATAAATTCAACCGTACCGCAAAAGTATGTACAAAAAGAGGATGAAAAAGGAAGTGAACGGTATTCTAAAATACAGTATGTTCTATTTGAAATAATAGACTTAAGAAAAGATAAAGTTGTTAAATTTTGATCTTTTAATAACAGATACCTAAATAATTTGAAATAATTCGAAAACGGTACATTTTAGATATAGAGAATGTACGTATTTAAAGAGGATAAAGAAAGGAAGCGACAGGAAATAATAAAATATAGTACGTTCCATATTCCATTTAAAGTAAGCGACTTAACAAAGGACAAAGTTTGCAAGTTTAACTCTCTATTTTGAGCACCCTGTATATTTTTCCGTTTATCTAGAATTATTGACAGTAAGCTCAATCTTTCATACTTATATGGTACAAAAATAAACCATAAAATTTCACCACTGCGAAAATTAATCGTTTTTATCTGCGGGTTTACAATTTCAATGGTTTTTTTTAATTAAA
Source organism: Aromia moschata (assembly GCA_029963805.1). NCBI lineage: Eukaryota > Metazoa > Arthropoda > Insecta > Coleoptera > Cerambycidae > Aromia > Aromia moschata. The sequence continues at coordinate 9,849 of JAPWTK010001306.1, forward strand.
ATATTTCGAAAACCGTTCATTTTAGAGATAGACATTAAATTAATGTGTAAAATAAATATCCTTTAAATTAATGTGTAGAAACTAAATATGGGATAAAAAAAAATATAGCGTGCTATTTAAAATAACGAAGTTGGTATTTACTTCCGGATATATCGGAAGCGCAGAAAGTCACCATTATTTTAGAGATGTGTAGAGCATCCCCGAGATCCCGCAGATACTTTTCAGCTCCATATCATCCATATTCAGTTCACCCAAAACGTTCAATAGGCCACACACCGTGAAGCATCTTGTATGATTTATTATTATTTTAATTTTTATTTGAGTTACCTATGACAAAATATAGATACACATAGCTTATACTCTACTTTTTAGGAAATTTGTAGTGTTCGTTATTCAGCGAATTAAAATGTCTCGAAGGTTCGAAGGTTGATTGGTTGATAAGTTAACAGTAAGAGCAAATTTATTTACCTTTTAAACATTTACCCTTTTTGTATGCATACATGAGTCATATTTATTATTAGGGCGTGAAACTCTAGTTTCACATAATATGATATTATATGAAACTATATATTATGACTGAATTATCACACTTGAACATTTTTAACCACTTAACTTGAATTTTACTCATCTCCTGATTATGTCAACGTGGTAGACGAAAGGCGTGTTGTGTAAAAATATGATGTTTCGATGTTAGTGGAAACCATGTTTGTGGTTATTAATATTGACTAATATTGCTCAAGCAAGTAATTTTGTTAGTTTTAGGGTAGATGAGGGTTGTATGTTGATGTTTAGATTATTGTATTTAAGGAATATAATATTGGTTTAATTGCTCATAAAAATATCATCCGAGTATCCGAGTATCAAAGTATTATCCAAGAAATCGTTTATATACTCGTATTTCGCAGCAAAATTAACATGTATCAAAATAACAATAGTTAACATTAATTTGATTTCGAAACTTACTTTCAATATGGCTGCTCTAAATAGAATTAAATTCCTATGGTTTTTAAAGAATTCTAGAAAAAAAGTATTAAGAAAAAACATATAACATATGTATATACATATTTGTAATCTAAATATAATAGGAAATCTAAAATTATCAAAATGTCAAATATTAACAGATGATTAAAACTGACAAAAGAGTATTATTAATACTGTAGATGTCGAGTGCAAAAAAGTATTTCAGTGTTGTTAAAAAGTGTTCAAATATCATATTTTTTCTACGTAGAAGGTTCCAATTCTCCCCCTCTATTCTCTTAAAGGTACTGGATAACACCATTTTTATCTTCGTTTCTGTGTTAGTTTCTGTGTTAGTTTTATTAATGAATACCCCCTTAATTTTTGATTCCCTATTATATGTTGATTACAAATATGTATACAGAGTTAGTGCAAAGTCCCCGAACGATAAAATACATTTGTTATTTGAGATGTTTTTTTTTTTAATTTGATATGGATATACATTCGAAAATAACAAATTCAATTATAATATATCGTCCCTATCCCCTGCATCTTCTAGATGATACCCTAGGGTTTCTACATGGGCGTTTTCTTCTAAAGTGAGGTATATTTCCGTGGCATATTGCATCGTAATTTAGCCCTGACGGTTTTTGTTTTACCAAGGTGAACAGCTACTAATTGTTTCAGTGCAGTTGAATTAGTTGAAACCTATTGTCTGACCACCAACGAAATTCTTCAAAAGTTGTAATTGCATATTTTTTTTATTATTTACTGTAACTTGACAGCAAATCCTGTTTTTACACCTTACAACATTGCTATTTTCTACGGTATTGTGAACACTAAAACACGTGACATCATAGTTGGCAAAGATTTAAAATTATTTTAATATTCTTGTTTGTGTGGCTATATGACGTGAGAAGGAAATATGGTAAAAGGTGACTGAGAACAGAAAATCTGTACGATTTTTAAACATATATTTTATTTTAAGTTTTCATGTTTTATAGTCATATTATTCCAAATATTCATAGAAATGATGGTGGTTGGGTAACAGTCACATTGAATATATAAATAATACATATACAGGGTGCTTGACGAAGCGTATTAAACGGTTTGAGAGAACTGTAAAGAATATGAAGCTAAAATCAGGGAGTTTTTAAGTAATTTAAGAGAACACTAACTAACCAGCTAATTTTTTACGTATTTACTAATTTAAAGCTAATTTGATAGCCTATGTATATGCCTAAAATGAATGCATCAAGCCTAAAAATGAATGGTTTTTCAGATATTTTAATTACAAAAAAAAGAAATTACAAAAATAATAAAATAGACAAGAAATCAAATAAACAAAAACTAATAAAACAAGATATTAAAAATAAATAAAATATCATAATTTCTGCTGTACTAAAATAAATTCCAAAGGTAAGTGTACGTAAGGTTGAGCTTACTGTTAACAATAAGCCTAGATATACGGCAAAAAGTACAAGTACAAAAATAGAGGGCCAATATTAATCAACTTTGTCATTTTCGCTTATTTTAATAGAATATACAGGTTTTTAAGATTTATTTCGCCTCCTTTTTTCATGCTCCCCCAACACTTTTTCCTGTGTATTTAATTATAAAAAACTGGGCAACTTACAGTAATGACTTGTGGAATGTATTTTTTTTAATGAGGCACTTACGTACCAAAAAGAAAACAATTTTAAAACTTTATTTTTCCACGAAAATGAGTATACACTAGTTCTGATGGATGCTGAAGACAGTGGCATCCACTGGCGGCAGGTGGAATTTGACATGCTCCTATTTCCGTAAGGAGCCATGGGGCCCACACCATTTTTAGGGGGCGGTTACTAGACCCAAGTAGAAGGTTACAATGGCAAAAAATCTTCAGCGATTTTTTTACAAAAATCAGGGAAAATCTTGGAAACGGTTTGCAAAATATTTGCGAAATATTTTTTTTTCATAATCACCGAGTAAATACAAACTCTTTTTGTACTAGTGATTTTCTTGACATTTTGAGATCCGTAAAAGTTATGGTAATTTGAATTTTTATTTCATCCCAACATTTCGTTTGTGAGATTTTACAATAGTTATATCTTTAAGCAAAATAAGAATTTTGCAAGAATCACAAGTATAAAAAAAATATGTTTACTCGGTGATTATGAAAAAAAATTTCGTAAATATTTTGCAAACCGCTTCCAAGATCTGTCCGGAGGCAGTCATTTTTGGAAACAAAATTCGCAAGTTTTCTCTGAAGATTTTTTACCATTATAGACTTCTACTTAGGTCTAGTAACCACCCCTAAAATATGATGTAGGTCCCATGGTTCCTTACGGAAATACGACCATGTCAAATTCTACCAGCCGCCACTGGTGACATCATTGTTTTTCCATTAAAAAAAGTCCCTAAAGCTTTTATTCACTTTTCGGCTCCCAAAAAAATGTTACAGGAGTTTATTGAATATATCAAACGTGTCCTCTAGTCTAAAAGCACAGTTTTTGTGCCTTATATTCTGACTCAAAATCGTTCAAATCGTATAATAAAAAAAATGCAGGTGCGTTTTGGTGTTTTGGTTCGGGCCCCACTTCGACTAGTGGCGGTGCGTGATATTTAAATGTCATATCTTGAAAACGACGAATGGGACCCTCACTTTTTAGGTGATGACTCATACACCTCTTACAGAAATGATTTATAGTGAAAAAATCGTCAGCAAAGTTTGCGAAAAAATTTTCAAAAATACTGAGGCCTCCCTGGTTCTCAGTAACGCTCTGTGGAATATTTGCAAGTATATTTTTTCATAATCTAGAAACAAAATATAAGGAGATGTTTTTCGATTTGTTGCAAAATATTTTTTTTTCAAAAAGTTATGGCCATTTTAAATTTAATTTTATAGGAACATTTTGTTTCCCAAAAATTAAAATGGCCATAACTTTGAAACAAAAATATTTTGTATTGAATCGAAAAACGTCTCCTTATATTTGTTTCTAGATTATGAAAAAAGATATACTGCAAATATTCCACAGAGCGTTACTGAGAACCCAGGAGTGCTCCAGTGTTTTTGAAAATTTTTCACAAACTTTACTGACGATTTTTTCACTATAAATCCTTTCTGTATGATGTGTATAGTCATCACCTAAAAAGTGAAGTGGGTCCCATGCGTCGTTTTCAAGATATGGCTAACTGAAATATCACGCACCGCCACTGCTCTTGACAATCCTGTAATGGGATTGAAACCTTCGACGTCGACACACATACTTTATAAACGAATTTACTTACACAACCTCCCAGCCTACTGTGAAACTACTACTGTGAAACCATTTTAAACATCTAATATTACTTTAAACAGCTGATCGGTGAAACGATTTTAAAATGTCTAAGAGGAATATTATGTTGATGTGACAACAGTATATAGTTCACAGATAATACATTTACAGGATGATATGATGATTCCGGCGTGGTCAGCGAAATAGACACAGAGTAAAAGTATAGTGCTTCTACACTCATTCTAAAGTAAGACTAATGGATCAGTTTTAAGTTTTAACTGTGTTAACGTGGTAAGCAAAACACACGTGGTGAGTATAAGTAGTAGTGTTTCAGTTTACCACATATGATTATGTTAAAAAGAGGTGTATATCTTTAAAATTCGATCAACCCAACGTCTAAAACGTCGAAATGTCTTTTGTAAAATACAGAACTTTATCTAAAAAATTAATCTCTACCACTAATAAAATGAGTTCCTACCATTTCCGAGCTATGGCCAAAAATCAGTTTTAAATTTTATGTTATACCCGATTATAAAACTGCGAATATTTCGAAGATGGTTAGCTTTAACTTCATTGAGTAATATAAGTCTTTTATATCTATAAAATATAGTAGATTAATATTCCTTAACTAAAATTTCCATTAACCAACTTCCAACAAACCAACTAAGCAGGAGGAATGGTACTATACACGGTGATTGTTTTATCTTGACCATCCCATTTTTTTCTAAACGACTAAAAGAAATTGTATTCTGCAAAAAGTGTTATGTTTATACCAGCTGAGACTAGAATTTGTCATGTACGTATAAGAAAAAAGAAAACTGCACAACGCCATCATTTGTTTTTTAGAAGTATACCAGTTTTATTAGCGTCGTTGGAAAGGTCTTCTAATTTGGAGTTTATTTTCCAAATACCATTTAGAAACACATGACCCAATACTTGTAATTTATATAACATGTTGTGCTGCAAAATATTTAACAATAGTATTATAATATTACTTCCAAATCCACGTAATGGTGTGGAAGTATTCATGAAAACTTTTTCAGACATTTTTATTGGTTAAATAGGCCTCAAATGTTCTGAAATGTCGATATTTTAAGTTTTAAAAACTTTTTTCTGTCTGTCGGTCTGTGCATGTACTTACATGTTACTTCTCAAGTTATCGTGTACACAATAAAAGGTATACACAGACAAACAGACAGACACGCGCAGACTTTTTTTCGCTTAAACTTAAAATCCCGACGTTATAGACTATTTTGAGCTCATTTGGTCAATAAAAAAAAAGTTTTCATGAAAACCAAATAAATAAATATCTAGATAAACAAATAAACACACAAATAAATACGAGTAATTAAATACGCCAAGAAAATAATTAAACAAATAAACACATATTTTTGAAGGGAGTGAACTTGTAAAAAACAATTTAACTGTTTTTTTTTGTAAAGTGTTGTTTGGGTCAACGCCAATTTCATTTATATTTCCTCGCAAAAACATGTTTATGAAAATTTCACATTTATGATGCTCACATGATACAATGCCCCTTTGTATGTAGTGTAGATATTTGTTGAGAATAATACCTAATTATATGCACTACTTGACTTCATGTAAAAACGTAAATATTAGTGATCGACATATATATTTCTATCCACTAAGCGTTTCAGTTTTTAAAAAATGTTTTAACTGTTCTGTTTAGACTATATACAGTGTGGCCCATTAAGGAAGGAAACACTCCAGTAACTTTTTTCATTTATACTCCAATTTTAATTAACCAAGGCTTAAAAGGTAGAGAATAGAGAACTCTATGTTGTAAAAAACATTTTCAAAGTCACTCGACCAAGACCTACTACAGCATTTTTTCAGTCAAAAATCGGAAAACTGGTTTAGGAACTTCTTAGAAAAAAATAAGTGCGCCTTTGAATTTGTCATTCTTCAAAATGCGTATATACCAAATTTCATAAAAAAATAACAATTGTAAACCATTTCAGAGAATTTTTTATTTAATTTTATGATGATAAGTTAATACAAAAAGAAAAAGTCAATATACATAGCCATGACAAACAATTTCAATCACGAAAAAACGTCAAGATAATTCGATTGGTTTATCGAAATTACACGCAGGGCGAGTATACGACCGCAATTTTTTAAAACATTATTTTTACTGATGAAGCAACTTGTACACCAAAGGGGTAGTTTCATCACAAAACCTTCGACATTGGTCTATGGAGAATGGAGACTACACTGGTCTATTGTAGAAGGTCTATTGTAGAAGGTCTACACTAGTCTATTATAGAATGGATTATTAACTGTCAGTATTCACAAAAAAGGAAACGTGTGGTGCGGTATTCTAAACGATATTTTTATATGACCTTTATTTTAGGATGGAAATTTAAATGGTGAATTCAAGTACAAAATGCCATGAAGGGTGAAACATGTATATAGAATGCTGTTTCATGTTATGCATAAATAGGTACTATTGACATACATATGTATTAGATATAATTCATGATATAATTCGTTAAAACTAAACAAAAAAATGCAATACAGCACTGTTTTGTGTAATTTTATATACACAATGCGAATTAAATAAGTGGACAATGAATGCGGAATTGGCAGAATGTTTTGAGTTTGTGTAGAAATGTTATGTACATAGAATAATATGAACTACTACCTGCGTGTAAAACGTTCTTCTGTTGTGCATTCTAATATTTTTAATGCAAAACTGTCATTTTGCAAAATTAGCCCCTGAATCCTCTGTGCCCTGTTAAAAATATCATCCGCTAACACATTCAAATAAATGATGAGACTTTCAGAGGTAATCTTTTGAAAGAGGTTGATATTAAAAAATGGACAGACGAATATTCTTCCTTAACATTAACAAATTGGAGATTAAAAACAGCAAAGCAAAGTAGCGCCCGTCATTTGAGTAGGCATGTAAAGATATTTGATGATAAATAATTGATAACAGGATAACCCTGCTTTTTATTTGTTTACTTGTTTTACTTTTACGTACATAGTGGAGTTGAAAATATCGATGAAAATTGGCAGATTCCCCATTGGGGGATCCATATTATAATATTAGCTCTGACTATGTTTGTAGTTCGATAGTAAAACTTTTTTAGTTGGACACCTTTATGGCATTCTGTACCTAAATTTGGCACCTTTGCTCTGGTTCGCTGTACAATTTGAAATAACCAGACATCCCTAGCTGCTAAATACATACATATACAGAATAACATAATGCATCCCATTAGATGGTAGTCCTCTTCATAATTCCAGTCGTATAAGGCAATGGTTAAATTTACATTTTGGGCATAAATGGATAGGCCGCAGTAGCACATTAATCGAATGGCCACCTAGGTCTCCCGATCTTACCCCTTTAGATCTTTTTGTGGGACACAATTAAAAATTAAAGTCTATAGAACGCGCCCTCAGACATTGAAGATCTCAGACATTGAAGATATGAAGATATGAAGAGTTCGCATATGCAACGCGTGTAAGGGAATAACTCCAGGTCAACTAAGGAATCCAGGAAAACAAGTACAAAGAAACATTTTAAGAAGGTATGATCATTGATAAATGTATAAAATTAAAAGGCGGACTGGTAGAGATCTCCAAGATTTAGTCTGCTTCTTTAGTTTTGTTGTTACTAACGCCGTTGATTGTTTATTCTACTTTATTGTGTATTACTATTTATTTTATTTCGTTACTACTAAGTGCGTTGTTTCGTTAAAAGCAATATTGTTTGCAAAGATAAAATAAACTTCTCTGAAACGGTTTATAATTATTATTTTTTATGAAATTTGGTATGTGCCCATTTTGAGGAATGCCAAATTCAATGGTGTACTTTTTTCTAAAGAAGTTCCTACTCTTTTTCCAATCTTTTGGCACAGAAAAACTGTTACAATAGGCCTTGGTCGGCTGATTTTGAAAAATGATGTTTTCAAAATAAACACAGTTTTTAATTCTCTATATTTTGAGCCTCAGTTCGTTACAATCGATTTACAAATAAAAAAATTACGGGGTGTTCCCATTTTTTCCAAGAGTTTTCGAAGGACTGAAATGAAATGAACGAAAACTGGCCGTTTTCGAGTTTTTTTTTATTAAATATTGGTGAACATAAAATGGCGCCTATACCTATATATTTCAAGAAATATCTCAATCCAGGCTGTAACTATTTTTATGTTTGACATGTCAAATTCGATTTTTTAGTTCTTGAAATTAAAAATGTGAAGGGTGATGAGATAGTGTCAATATTCGACCGTTTTTTGTCATTTATATCATTTTTTGACCATAATTTTCAGTCTAAAAGGAACTTTTATATCAGAGAAACTATTTTTTATAATTCTGGACATGGTGATTTCGATTTATTTCTTTTTTCATGCAATTAATTTACTTTCATAAAATCTAACTTTTCACAAAGATGTCTGGTTGGAACCTAACAAAATAAACTTTACATTGTCTAAGGCATTTAGTTACATGCCTAACAAAATTAAACCCTACGTAGCCTAAAGTCTGGATGAACCACCATTATATTACCCCACGTCCCAACCTAATAACTAATAACTTTAAACCTGTATTAACTCGACGTCTAGTACCAATCCTAATAATTGAAAAACTAACGTAACGTAAAGTTATAATTGTAGATTTTGGACTAGGCGCCTTAGACTATGATAAGTTAAAAGTTAATAGCAAGAAGACTAGAACTAAGGAGACCGAACTCGTTCGGTATCTAGGGATCAAATCTGTCCGCCTCCAGGAGGCGCTGTAAACAGTAATGTACTCGAGTCACGTGATGAGCAGTGGTCAGCGGTCCACATGTGAATGTTTATCGTAGAAAACCATGCTATGGTTTTATATGACGTTTATCATTAAGCTGCCAAAGCAGGTGCTTACATGCCGTTTGGCTTTAACAAAAATACATACAAAAATAAATATGGTTCAAAAGTGCTGTGTTAAATCACACAATGTATTGTGTGATTTAAGAAGCGGTCCGAATAACCGGACATTATTTCAAATTACTGATGTATGGATGAAACGAAATATTTTCCTTTTGTTGTATTGTTAACGTTGAAGCACGTAACATGAAATATTTTTATTAAATTTTCATATTGATCATTGCGAAAATTTGTAATTGCAAAGACATTACTTCTGTAAATTAATATAATATTCAACAACAACAAATTAACGAAAAAATATCGAGCGTCTGTCAAATGTATTCGCACCACGGACATTCACACGGACTCTAACCTCTAATGCGCACAGATTAGTAGAGAACCACGGTATACGTATAGATATATGTTTATATACCGTAGCAACCAGAGTACACAACTGTTTACAGCGCCTCTGGAGGCGGACATATTCGAGCCCGTCGCGTTATACAGCGAAAAGCCGCAGTTCGGTCTCCTTAGTTCTAGACTTCTTGGTTAATAGGTTTGGGACGAGACGCCACAGGCTATGTTAAGTTTAAATTTGTTAGATTTGGGGCTTGAAGTGTTAGGCTATGTTCAGTTTAATTTTGCTAGTTTTGTAAGTTAGAAGTTTTATGAAAGTAAATTAATTGCATGAAAGAACAAAAAAAAATCAAATACACCATTTCGATAAATATGGAATAATCTGGAACAAAAAATCCCTGTCAAAAACAAAAATGTCAAATATTGGCCATTTCCCATCATCCTTTATTTTTTTTTTTTAATTTTCAGAACCAAAAAAATCGAATTTTCCATGTCGATAAACCTAAAAATAATGAAAATGAAGGTAAGTTTTTTAATGCTGGACTCTGGAATCGAATTCAGCATACCAAAAAAATATTAGGTTAGTTAATTTAGTCAAAAAAGCTGTTTCCGAGAGTAATATATGAAAAAAAATTACAACAAAAAACAATAGTAAAAAAATAGCCGTTGCTCAGTTTCCGACGACCACTTTCAGATTTTAAGACCCCGAAATTCAAGGATCAAGGTGGGTTCAGCGGATCATAAAAAGAAAATCAACGTAAGGATTGATTTTCACTTTTTATTCATTTTTTAAAGTTAATAAGGTTTTTTAGCAATAATCCATATTTTTATTATCAAAAAACGTTAATTATTGTAAAAAAAAAAGGAACCAAAAGCACTTTATCAAAAAAATTGTTTTTGTCAATTATTTTTTTTAACATATCCACAATGCTTCACAATCGTCAAAAAAAAATTCGTTTGATTGTTTTGACCGCTGTAACTGCCTTAGTTTTAAATATCAATTTAAAAATTATTTAAGGGGTTACACCAGTTTGAATTGTTGAAAATCTAATTTTTTTTATTTTTTTTAAATAATGATGTAATATATCAATCGAAATGGGATTAAAGGGGTTTATTATACATAAAAAAAGGTGTACAAAACATTTTTTTTTTAATTTTTTATTCCAAAATGGTGGCTGTACAAGCGTTTGACGTAGCATGTCTTTTTTTAAGAGGTCTGCGGCAAATAGCTTCCCATTTGCACCTAAAAAAAAAATAAAAAAACATTTTCATGTTCTGTAATAAATTTAGCAGAGAAGTACACATGATTATGAAAAAAAAATCATTTTTCGCAAATTGACGTGGGCTTGAACTTTTTTTAACAAAAAATTTACATTTAAACGTTAATAAAACACGTAATTGTTAATCAATCTTAATAAGCGTTGTACTAAATGTACTTCTATTTAAAATCTATCTAAGAAGCTACAGTTAAAATTTCAAGACGATCGGATGAAAATTGCAGGCGTTATTTATACTGCCGTGTTGAAAAACATGGTTTTGAGATAATCGCGTTTAAAGTTTCAAAACCGATTTATTATTAATAAAACCGATTTATATTAGCGACATGTATAGTTAGTATAAGTAACGTTTATAAAGTACTGACCAAGGGCGTAGCCAGTATTTTTCTTTGGGGGGAGGGGCGACCAATGCAGATTAAAAAAAAGGTCATTGAAGGCAACGGCAAGCGCAATCCCCCGACTATTTTGGTTTCTACTTGACCATTTGGGGGGGGGCGATCACCCCCATCGCCCCCCCCCTGGCTACGCCCTTGGTACTGACGGAGCTAAGTAACTCCAAACTGCCACTAAAACGCGCCATGCGTTCAAAACCCTTTCGGAGCATCAAAAATAATTTCATAAACATTGTTCTAAAAGTAACTTAAAATTTTTTTTTGGCCCATGGTGCCTTTTGGATACCATTTTTGGGTTGCTTTTACATCATTTAAGCCAATAAAAAAAAAATTCGAAAAAAAAATTCAAACTGGTGTAACCCCTTAAAACAGGTTGAAATATGAATTTTTACTGAGTTCTTTAGAATCCCAATCGTTTCCACAAACTTTCATCTATTTTTTTTAAATCAACCCACACACTTATCTATATTAGAAAATGTTTTCCTTTGATATGCCACGACGACAAACAATTAATTTTTTTTAGATTGTGAAGCATTCTTATGTTACAATAATTGAAAAAACAACTTTTTCAAAAAAAATACAAACAAAATTTGTTTAATAGTTTTTTTCATTTGTTTACAAAAATCGCTGTTTTTTGAGCATGAAAATATGGATTATTGTTTAAAAAACCTTTTTAACTTTCAAATAGCGCTTTGAAACTATCAGGGTTTCTTTGAGGATATCCTTAGTATATCCATTATTTACAAAGTTATGCCAAATTATGCAAATATCCCAAATTATGCAATTTTGTACCCCTTTCTCAATCAACAATTTTGCTTCGAAAAATTTTGTTTAGCAAAAAATCAATCACTAAAAATTATAAAAGATACTTTGCAGTTTTCAAAACCCTACTTAAATTTTCTGTACGTTCATTGTTTCTCGAGAAATTGATTACCAAAGTAAAAAATAATTGTTTTTGCTTTGAACGGCGATAACCAACGAAAAATCACCGTACATGGCTCGAAAATAGGTTATATTAAAGAGAATTAAATTATCTATCTAAGAACTTTATGATGAAGTTATTTAAAAAAAAAATATTGACGTCCGTGGACATTTTAAAAGACAAGCAAAAATATCGAAAAAAAAATTATGATTCTTATGATTAGGTACTGAAAAATTGCTGACGTAAAAAAATTTAAACCCAAGATCCAAAAACTAGAAACTTGGAACTTCAGTTTCCTCTACGACCATTTTTCCCCAAGTTACAGCTCTCTGAAAGCGCCTAAAATGTGGATTTTTTTATATCCGTTTATCTACCTGTGTATCATGTACTGCGCATATTTATCTATCTGCGCCTAGCGTATATAACGAGGAGCAGAGCAAGACAACAACACAGCAGTGCTCATAGAACATCAAAAATGGAAATTCATCAAATTCATCATACACGAGAATACCCAGAAACCAGCAGACATCAGACAACGGACGTGAAAACGTTTACTCTAAAGGCACATTACCTCATGCAGTCGCTAGTCGCTCGTTTTCAGCGATAAATGAGGTCACGTGGTACGATTTTGAATTTACCGCCATTTTAAGAATCGCAGCGACAAAGTTGTAAAAGTTCAACTTCTCCAACAAGTTGAATTTTGTCGCTGGGAAAGGAGCGATGAAATAAATCCGGGTCGAAACATCGATATAGAAATAATCGATACATTCGATACATAACCTTTATAATATAAACAACTACATACAATACAATAAGTGTACATTGTCATTCATGGAATAAATACATAAATAAGTGCAATCAATGGATTTAGATGAGGTAAATATTTCTAACGATTTATTGACAATATTTAAGAGGATTCAGTAATTATAAAAACAAAAGCAATAAGAAATATTTACTATATGTCAGCTTAATTTTAACGCGATGGAATTTTTGCAAGATAGTAACGTCACTTTTCTTGTAAACTATTTATAATCATGTAAAAATTATTTTTTCTTTTTAAAGATAAAAGTGGTCTATACCTGTGGACTCTGTGAAGTAATTGTCGACGAAATTATGGATCATCCGTGCATCGAAGGGTACGGGCATATTTATATCGATAACAACCACTTCTTTTATCTGGTATTAGGTAAGTAACAAAACAATTATTAAATTAATGCGAGAGGGATAAAATGTATTTAATAAAATATTTGTTAAGATGATGGAAAAACCATAATTCGACGTTCGACGGTCTCAACTGGACGATCATATGAAATGTGTGGTCGAGGATGAATTAGAGACAAATGAAAATATATGCCCTAACAAACGTAAGTTTATGAGTAAACAAGAAATGTTTTATTCTATAAGGCCAGTTAGACGCTACCATCGTATAGTTTTACTCCAGACTTGCTTGTATCTATATTTACAGGTCAGTAGCTTGGTTAGTTTTTGAACGACAGCATTTTTAACAAGACAACTTTAGAGTGTTAACAACAATGCTCCGGCCCATCGTTCAGTCATTGCAATGGGAAAAATTTGCGAATTAAAGTTCGAATTGCTTGAACATTCGCCAGATCTAGTACCCAGTGACTACCACCTGTTCTCTCCGAAGATTTCACAGCAACGAGGAGGTCATTGATGCGGCAAACAACTATTTTGAGGACCTTGATAAATCGCACTACAGAAATGGTTTAATTAAATTAGAACACCAATATGACAAATGTATTAGCATTTCTGGAGATTATGTTGAGAAATAAATAAAAAAAAATGTTTTTAATGTTGTTTTCATTGAGAGGCCCGGGACTTATCAGCCGACCCTCATATTATATTGTTTTTTATTTCACTTGTATTTTAAGAATTCTCTCATTAATTATTATGCTTTATTAATTGATTTCGCACGATTAGGTGTTTTCTGTTTAATTTTGTTATTGTTATTTAAAGAGGTTAGGAATAGAGGGTCTGTACATATCGATATATCAACTTTCGATATTTATCGATATTTATCGATTATATCACCTTTCGATATCTCTGTCACGCATTGCAGCCAAGTTGACGCTGCGACTTGTCGCTGCGATTCTTAAAATGGCAGAAAATTCAAAATCATACCACGTGACCTCATTTGTCGCTGAAAACGAGCGACTAGCGACTGCATGAGGCCGTACCTTAACACAACAGAGTTTCAAAACTCTATATTTCTAATATAACTCTATATGTATACAGAATAAAAATACATAAAAAACACAATAATTATTTTGTAATGACATAAATACTTGCTCGTTAACATCCTATAAATAAGTAATCATATTAATGTATGATTACAATATTATGATGTGCGCTATACAAATCAATTATCAGCACAAGATGGGCAAGTAAACTAAAGTATTTCGTAGTGTCGACCTTTTAACCCTATAGATACTGGAAGATTATTTTACTGCATGTTTTTTTAGAAATTCCTATTTATACATGTGTTTTAAATGATAAGAGTATTTTCAAAGAATTATCTGTAAACAAGTACACATAATAACATAAATCATGTACCATCTCGAAACACAAACATTAAATTTTGTTTCAAAACCAGATCTGAAGATAAATAAATTACTGATGTTAACAATAACATTTTATAGTCCGTTGTTCAGAGTTGTACACGTTTAGTTCCAGGGTACTGGCCAAGGTTTCTGACCGCGCCGCCGTTTATAAACTGAGTTTGGCAAAAAACATCCACATTATTTTTGGAGTTCAGTGACAAATGAAACTGAATGCACTCAACAAAGAGTATTACGAATTATAATTCATCCTTGACATTGACTGCATTTATTGTTATCATAACATAATAGCGTTTTGGAGAGGCAAAATATGTTTTTTGTTTCTTTGCCGGCCCGGCAAATATATTATACTATACAGGGTGAGTCAGAAAGAATGGACCAACACTAAATTGGAGATACTAGACATCAAATATTATGATTGAGCTCAACATGCCTTATACCAATGTCACTGGTTTAAGAGATACAGCGTGTTCAAATTTTAAATTTTATTCTGAAATTTCTCAATAATTGAAAAAGTTTTGATAGTATAAATCTGAAAATTGGTAGTTTTGTGTGTTTTTTTTTGGTGTGAGAATTACGAATTTTAAGCTTATTTTGGGGTTGCTCCCAGAGGGCGATAGTTTCACCGTATTATTTAGGTAAATTAAACAATATATTTTTTTATATATATTGAGCCATGCGTAAAACAAGAATCTAAAAGGGTAATGATATAAAAGAACGCTCAATTCTACAGAGAAAAGGGACTCTTGTTTAGGTCGTCTAAATCTATCGGTTTTTAAGTTATTTGCATTTAAAATGTTCGATGTATTTTGTTATGATTTTTTTATTCTTAAAAGATGAAAAGGTACAGAGAAGCAATCAAAGCAACAGTAAATAACAATAACAATTATTAAAATACACGTTCTTAAATGTTAAACAAAATTTCCCCCATTATTTTTAAATGTATTCGCGGCTTCTTGTATTCTCTGCCGCAACTCCTGAAGAGAATTAACTTCTTCCTGATAAACTAAATCCTTCAAATGTTACCATATAGAGAAGTCATGAGGGTTTAGGTCTGCACTTCTCCGGTGACCTAATGAATTCACTTCGACGGCCAATCCACCGATGAGAAAAATGCTCATGTAAATATTGGCATACTGGCAAGTCAAAATGTGGTGGCGCTCCGTCGTGCATAAACCACATTTTTTTCTCTTAATGCAAGTGATACATCTTATAGGAGTTCGATCAAATGATGTTGAAGAAAGTTTAAGTACCGATGTCCAGTTAGATTGGTGGAAATTCAAAAGGTCCGGGTGACAAAATTAGAAATTCCACCACACCAAATGTCCACCGTAAACTAGTCTTTCTTTTACAGAATGCCGATTCTCGGAATCCCACACTAGAGCTACTATATACTTTCAATATACGAGCCCGATCGCATATGAATTGGACCACTAAAATTAATAACACAACATTATATTTCGGGGTTAGTTGCTTTTGTTAAAAGTTACAATAAGTGTTTAAACTACCGGGTTTCTATTCAATTTTAGTCAATTTCTTCCAGTTTATATTGTCACAATAACACAATTGTTTTTATGTGAGCTCACCTGGTACACAAAAGACTCTCAAATTGGTAGCTCTATCCCACACATGACTGTTCCTACAATTATAAACTCCCCACCTAATAAATGTCGCCTCATCGGTAAATAATATATCATTAAGATATTCTGGGTTTCGGTTAGCATATTTTGTAGAAACTGAGCAAATTGTAGGCGAGCTGGTAAATCTTGAGGCAATAACTGCTGAACCGGAGTAAAATGACATGGGTGGAGTATTTCTTTTCAAAATTCTACAAATGGACAATTGCCTTAGCTCCATTGCTGCACTTAACCGCCGAGTACTCAGACCTGGATTTTCCGAAACAGGAATTAATATTCCACCTTCTTTATCTACGGCGATAGTTTTCGGAGTACAATGATTTCTTTTTGGGCGAAAGGATCCAGTTTCACAGTAATAGTATTTTTTATCATCTATGTTTTAGCATAATCCATTATTTTTGTCACAATAAAGAACCACTTAAAAAAATCAAAACTGATACAAGTTAGTATTTAAAATGAAAACGATTAAGCAAAGGACGAAAAACTGTCGTCATATTCATGGCTCGATTTTACGTAAAGAAAGTGTAATCAATCATCACACTGCATTACTTAACAACATTTATTATGATGTCTTTATCGTTATCATAACAATATACAAACCAAATGTAATTACTTATAAAAGATAATTTTATCAGTCAAGTTATTAAAAGTAATAATTTACATATTCGAAAGTTCCGAATGTAAACAATCATTTTTATGTGGTTATATAAGCGATAATTAAATTTAGTGCTCGATATTATCTTAACTTTCAAGTAAACCAATGAAAAAAAAACAGTGTTGTTAGAAATTGTATTTGAAGGGGATTTTCTCAATTTTTGATTGGTTTCTTCACAATTTCTTACTACATGTTAAGAATATAAAACCCGTCCGTCTTCCGGCCCTCCAGGAAGGCCCTCCAGTAGATCATACCCATGCGAAAAACGCAAATCGCTATAAAACGAAACCTGGTGTAATTAAAATTAAACATCAAAAGGACAATCACCTAAAATACTTATGGGTACTAATGCTGTCCCAGCCGGTTTTCCCACAAATAAAGATATTGTCCAAATAAAAGTATGCTAGCAAATGCATTTTTAAGGTTCTAAACTGGTATATTCGTAAGAGCGCTCATTTACAATATTTTTGAAACACACATTGTGAAAGCAACGGTTCATCTGAAAAAGATTAGATTTGCATCTCTCTGCATTGTGTCTCGTGGTCACCCATAATCCTGCACTGCGTCCATCCTCTTCACCAACGTGAATGGTCGGGATATAGGGATAGACAAACGCCAAGGGAAATACATCTGAAGACATCGGAAGATCATAGGCGTCATAGCCGATGAGGAAGAGGAGGAAACTCCCCTCCACATTCTTTGCCTCTGCCCGGCTTTGTTTGGTGTGAGAGTTACTCACCTAAACTCCAGATATCTAAAACTTACAAGCAAAGTGACGGAACCGTCCCTTTCCAATTTTCTTAAAAGTTCAAGAGATTGTAGAGCACTTAAAATTAAGTGACACGTATTTTTTTAATTTTTTTAGCTTTTAGGAAACAGTCTAAGGGGACGAAACTGACCCTCAAAATTACCCTCCAAAAACTTATTTTGTTCTATGTTTCTGGAACAAGAAGAGTTATCGAGTTCGTTCAAGAAAGAAAATATTCCACTAAGTTAGCTCTACATTTTGGATGGGACAAACGGCAGTGCAATATATTTTTCTGTATCAATAAGCTCATTGCAAAAAAACAAACCCAGCTTAAAAAAATTTTACAGCTAATTTTCCGAACACGTCTCAGCGGTCCAGAATGTTCGAAAAAGCCGCTTTGCTGCGCGCAGCAGTTATTATTAGAGTTCTATTGGTAGTTTTCGTCGGTACAAATGAGTTATACTTTCTCGAAATATATATAGATGGTGTTATTCAATCTTATGGAAGCTAATACGACGCTACAATAACCGTATTATTTAGATGATTAAATACGTTTTCAAACTTTAAACGCGTTTTTCTCTAAACTGTGTTTTTCAAATTGGCATACAACATAGCTAGCTCAGTTTTTATCCGACAGACTTGAAATTTGAATTGTAGCTTCTTATATAGATTATCTATCGAAGTGTACACGATTTTTGCGATTAATAAGTAATTATATTTGCAATAAACAATTTAAGTAATCGATTTTTTAAGAAAAAAAAACAAAATTAATGTTCTTGCGAATTTTCAAAAAAAAAATAAAAGCTTGGGTACTTCCAAAGAACAACTAATGTAAATTAAGAAAAAAAATTTTTGTTTCTAAGTGGTGTACCAAATTGCTACGGTGTACGCCGATTTCCTCCTCCAAAACAAAATTGTTTATCTGGAGCTACGACGCCATTTTGTAACTTATATGAAAGTAAAAAATACTTTTATATACATTAGTACCCATAGAACCATGTCAAAATTTCATTTTGATTAATTACATATGTAGGTATCGAAACAAAATCCCAAAAAAAAACATCATTTTTCAGTGCGCCTGGGTAGTATAACCCCTAAAATTACTGTAGCTGGGATGAATATTCAGAAAAAAATTCAGAACCATGTACTTTTTAATGCACTTTACGCATATCAAGAGAAAAATGAATTATATTTGTCTTAACGTTTTCAAACTTAATGTTTTCTTTGCAATAGTTTTTGTCACTGATTGGTGATTTATAGTGGCTGTGTATGGCAGATAATATATGTGAGCGATCGACGGAATTGGGTTGTGCCGTCTCTGACATTGTTTACGTAACCCGAGGCCATTACCCTGTAAATTATGCCCTCAAGAACCTACGACACCGACGGACGGCCGCATGGTCCCGATCTGTTTATTTTTATTAGTTTAGTTTTTATGGAATAGACTTAAGTGAATATGAATGCTCGCAGATGTGAGGGCAGTCAGACGATAGACCGGGGTGGAGACACCTCGATATACGGATTGTACGAAAGTCGCCTGTGGATTTATTTAATAAAATATTTTTTTTGAGAAAGATTATTTTTTTTGATCTTAAATATACATAGGTAAAGGGCGATTAACTCCGTGCTTGGTCAATTTAAACGTGAAAGTGAGTAGCCTTACAATAAACTGACTAACTAAAACATATCTGGGTAAAGTGGATATGTTTTGGTTAAATAGTCAATTTACATTTTTTTTTTTTTTTTTTTTTGTAGAACTGTGGGCACAAAGTTCGAACCATATGATATCTTTATATATGTAGGTGCATTGATTGAAACAGTAAATGGTTTTATTTTCCGGTAATTTAGTATCAATGGCTTCTTATTATGATAGCACATACATATGTAAATCGTGTTTCCTTGTCACTAAAGTCTCGATCGAGGGACATATAGAAATAATCACAAAGGCGCGCAAAATAAAAAAAGTTTCAAGTCCCTGGTCCAAACCACTTATTCTATACGTATTTTGGGTAGCTGAATCCGAATCCGGGGTTAGTTAAAAAAAAACGCCAAAATTGCACCATCATTAAAACAAACAGAATTATCGCATCGTTCAAAATTCATTTCACATGTCTTTTTGTTCGTCATATCCGAATTAAGAGTTATTGTGAACCATAGGTACAAAGCATTTTTTTCATGAGTGTCACTTTTTGTGAAAAAAACCCAAGTCGGGATTTTTTTTACTTTAATAGCTCATTTTCTATGTTTTTTGTATTGCAAAATCCAAAGTCAGCCATGGTACGCACATTATTTTATAGAAATGCAGAAAAAAATGCAAAAATGATGCAAAACAGTGAAGAAAAAGGCTAAAATGTGGTTCTTTGTAATAATAGCCTAGGAATAGGATTTTTTACTGAAATAGCTCATTTTATATGTTTTTTGGATTGTTCGGTCTAAATTTGGATTTTTCTGGGAACCAATTTGTCAGAATTCATCTCCAATCATTCACATTATTTCCTTTAGCTGTAACGAGGTATTTTTTCTTCAAAAGATCTATGCAATGGCAGATGTTATTCAGTAATAGTCAGTAATCATAAGGAACTGAACAGTCCAAGACTGAGCTATTTCAGTAAAAAAAAAAAAAACTATTCCCAAGCTATTCTTTCAAAAAATCCACATTTTAGCGTTTTTTTTTCACTGTTTTGCATCTTTTTCTGCATTGCTTTTTTTGCATCTTTATAAAACAATGTGCGTACCATGGCTGAAAACGATGCTGAATTCGAATTTGGCCACCCAAAAAAACAAAACAAAAATTTTGGGGTCAAAAAAATTTCGATGCTCAGATTTTTCCCACAAAAAGCGACACTTCTGCGGTTTTGGCTGCTTTTTTGAATTTTTTTCTCACTTTCATGAAACAATATGCTTTCTATGGTTCAAAATAACTCTTAATTCAGATTCGACGACCAAAAAGACGTGAAATGAATTGCTGTTAATGATACAATAATTCTGTTTGCTTTCATGATGGTGCAATTTTGGCGTTTTTTTACATTTTAATAAAGATAACGAGCTAACCCACCAACTAACCTCGGATTGGGATTCAGCGACCCAAAATACTTATAGAATAAGTGGTTTGGATCCGGGGTTTGATTTTTTTTTATTTTGTGTGCCTTTGTACGCGTTGCGCGAGCATCTAACTTTAGCTTGTAGGTGGAATTGTACTGTTATAAAGGCAGGGATTGTACTGTTATTCCACCAAACGTCAATTTGGATGGCTGTATAAATATGTAGACATATCGAAACATATACAATTTTTTGGCTCACTGAAAGCAGACACGTTTATGTATATGTGTTAATCTCAATTTAAAACACAGTTTTTTTTTAATAATACTGTTCTACAACTCACCGAGTTATTTGTCCTTTTGGGGCTCTAGTGATTACACCAGGTTGCTATAACTTGGCGTTTTTCACTTAAGGGTAATATCTACTTCCGAGAGAATCGGAAGTCGACTGGATTTCATACTCCATACGATTTTGATTGAAATCGGTGAAGGCGATATTCGGCCTTTTTTTGGACATCCTCCTTGAAATGTTTTTTACGCATTCAGAGTGGCCCATTAATATAACAAAGTAGCATATAACCTTTATTATACGGAATACGTATACGAATCGTTTTATACAAAAGTTGTAGGGTACTAGGAAAACAGAATTTTATTCGTGGATTGACCTAATTTAGTCCTATATGTCGCATGCAAGAAATATCAGTTGCATTTAAATGTATTAAATGACATTTAAATTAAATATAATTTACATTTTCATTTAAATGTAATAAAATAGAAACTTTGGCTATTTTCAATTACACAAATTAAACAATGTAGTTGAGTTATTGAAACTCAAATAAAAGTGAGTTGTGGCACCCCACATTAGTTTATTAGGCATCATTAGGATCAATGGATTCGCCCAACAGACGTCAAACTACGTAAAGCCCTGCATAAATGCAAAGGGATGCTTAAAAGGGTCTGGAAATATGTTGAAGAAATGGAACAGTGACCAAATACACAAAACTTATCGAGGAGGTCTTAATGTGTGCCGGGATGGAGTTTTTATCCGATAGCGTCGTTCTTAGTCCATTCTGTAGGTTTCTGAAATTGCCGTCAAAATTTTGCGAATTCAAATTTCCACATGGGGTTGCTTTTTGGGGTGTGGACGGTGAACCGTTTAAGTCACAGCGTAGCGACTTCGGGGCATTAAAACAAACCCTATAGGCTACTGACAATTAAAAACTACAAGTCTCTATCTCGAATAGAACGCAAATGGCGCTAATCAAAGAAGTGTTACGCTAATTTTGAAGAGCCGTTTAGTTACTATAACGTGGATGCAGGTCAGGATTTTCGTCGAAGATATCGTCAACAACGAACAGTAACACTTTGAAGTAGGAAAACTTTTTCGATCTCTACAATGTAGCCATCTACACGAAATAAACAATCTACATTTTAACGCGAACGCTTTACAACTGTTTTGGTCGATTATAGTTCGTTGTATACTATTACAGTGTCATTACTTATTGTGTACAAATTAATCTTTTTTAATGGCGTCTGTGAGTCGGACGAACATTGATCTCGTTTTACCCGGATCTAGAGTACCTCCTCCAACCGTTTTCGAGGATGCTGAACACGATGCCAGTGTCAGAATGTCTCGAATGTCTCTTTGGGATTGCCTAACCCCCCAAAACGGCCAAAAAACCACCCCCTACATAATTTCCTTGTAGAAAAAAACGTCTTTTCCCCCGTTTTCGAGAATGCTGAGCACGGTGGTGGTGTTGAAGATGACTTACAACCCTCACCAACCCCTCCACCGGTCAAGAGGGTTGATTTTTAATTTTTTTTTATATCAGCGACAAAACGTCTGTCCCCCCCGTTTTCGAGGATGATGAACACGGTGGTGGTGTTCAATATCCCTTGCGGCCCCCCATCAACCCCTCCACCAGCCAAAACTCACTCCCGAGAGGGGTGATTCATTTATTGATTTGGAAATGGAAGGGATTTAAAAAAAATCATCCACCACCACCGTGTTCAGCATCCTCGAAAATGGGGGGACAGACATTTTGTCGGTGATAAAAAAAATAAAGTCACCCCTTTAGGGGTGAGTTTTGACCGATGGAGGGGTTGATGAGGGTCGGAAGTCATCCTCAACACCATCAACGTGCTCGGTATCCTCGAAAACAGGAGAAAAGACGTTTTTTTACAATTAAATGATGTAGGGGGGTGATTTTTGGCCGTTTAGGGGGGTTGCGCAATCCCAAAGAGACATTCTGACACCGGCATCGTCTTCAGCATCCTCGAAAACGGGGAGGGGAGGTACTCTCGATCCGGGTAAATCGAGATCATTTTTTCAGTGTTTTTTCCGACTCACAGACGCCACTATTTGTCTAAAATAATAAATTAGCTTTCAAGTTTTTGTAACGTGACAAGAAAAAATCATTCTGACATTCTGGCGCAAAAATAAAGAAAAAGAAACTTAAGACATCGTTGTAAATAAAACTAGTGATACTCTTTTTCTGACAACTGATAACAATAACATATCCTGAGTTTATTTATTGGTTAAGTGAGTTTGTTTATTTATTAATATTGGTGCAATATTAGTATTAATTACATGTTTGGGGATGTGCCGATCTTTCCGGAAACCTGTGATATATTATAGCGTTCTCGAGTTATCGTGTACACATAAGACGTACACATCTAACGTTAACGCTAACATGTAGAAAAACTTTATCTCTTATGCCTCTTATGCCTCGATCTCATTACCACACAGTTACATAGCTGAGATCGCCGTTGTCCGGTACTGTATATCGATACTATGCGAGTACTTCCATTCTACAAAGTAAAAATAAAACTATCAAGTGTTAGATTCGTTTAAGAAGTCATGTTGGGCCACCGCAGCTCGAGCCTGTAGGCTACGCCTCTGAGGGTCCCCTCTGTATTTGAAGAATCGGCAATGGCTGAACGTGATGTTTGTATAAACATTTTTATGCATAAATATGATGATGTAGTTTAGAGACGGAGGGTTATGATAATTCTCGTTCTAACCGTTGTACCGAAATCTGTAAATACCTGGCGTTCCTTATTTTTATAAAGTGTAATATTTTGAACCCTTGTATTTTATTATTCACCTTTAACAAGTAACGTTCAAATACCTGCCGGCTTTATTTAACGATTTCGTGTCTCATCTCACCAATAAGTGCCAAAAAAAATATTTCTTCTAACCATTTTTAAACAAACAATTCGCAAATGAATCGTGTTATCAGCAAAGTCAGATTGTTCGAATCTATTTGGATACCTAAATATTTTTCAGTAGAACTATTTTTTTATCTCGACGTCACATCATTTTCTGCCCACTCGCTAAGCCAATAGTATTGTTGCTCGTTACGTACAAATGTTCTAAAAATAATAAAAAATATTTTAGGCCAATATTTTTAAACGAAACACGTGAGCGTGCCAAATAGCGATAGCGGTATTAAATAACAAATAACTTGTAATAGGGCAACAACACACAAATCCCTTTTTTAACGCGCGTAAATAAATATATCTGATCAATTCTATTAATACAGACACGTAGACATAACAAAATAAGTAAGTTAGAATAAAATATTTCCAATTTATTCTACCTATTTTCTTGTAGATAGAATTTAAATTAACTTCTGGTACTTTAACGAAAAACTGTTCTACTTTATACAGGGTGTTCCCAAATTTCAGATTCTTTGGGTAAAATTAACACGATTTAACCAAACTTACCTTGGTTCAAAAGATATTGGGAACCAAGATACAGGGTGTCAAAGTTATAATTTTATTTTCGATTTCCGTAAATAACTTCTTTAAAAAAACAACATTTTTTCACAAAGTTTGGTGATTGGGGGTTTTTTAAAGAGAGGAATTTTAATTTGTCAATCAGTTTGATTTGCATTGCAGAGGGCCACTCTCTGCAGCATTCTGAATACATAAAAATGGCGCTCCGAATGACCGTTTTGGCGATTTGCGTTTAAATTATTCAGTTCAATAATAATTTGTAATAATAATTATTACAAAACGTACAACAAAAACGTACTCAAAAAGCATTGCCTTAGTCGATAAGCCTATTGCTTTGTACTATGTATAGGGTCCGGGAAGTATGCTGTCACGCAGAGCCGGCACTATACAGCTCTATGATACTTAAAGTATAAACCGTATTTTTAAGCGCATATTTCTTGCCTCTTTATACCCACGCCACTGTCCGTGTATAGAATGTATTCCCGAACGAAGTTGCCGCGGGAAGCCGGGACTTCATAATACATTTTCTCCCTAAGACAGCGAGCCATCCCGATAGCGGCCTGCCGACCGGCGCAGCATGTAAACAGGTGGACCGTCTCATTGAAAACACTTTTTTGTGGCGAGTTAGTCACTCGTGACATCGTGTACTATATTAACATATTATTACATGATTTTGTGTGGATTTCTGCAATAATGGCACATTCGTCAATATTTGTGAATAAACTTAAAAAAGTTGATTGAAAATTCCAAGGATATTGCAATAGACGGATCACATATTTCATACATTCCTTGCAATCGTCGATATATATTTCATGATCGCCGAGAGTGTGAAAGATATTTAAATTCGATTATCCATCAACAAAATATACCTGGTACGGTTAGAAAAGAGGAATTTTGGTTTGATTTGTGCGTAATGTTTTGCGCATGTAGCCTTTCGTGGAACGTGGTAGACAATATTTACTTTAGACGTTTTTTTTGCCAAATTTGTATCCGATTTTCCATTGTCGAGTTGCGTAAAGCATATTTACAGAAGACATATCGACGTGTCATGGGAAATATCAAAGAAGACATACGTAATAAATTTCTGTGGCTGACAGTGGACGAAACAACAGATTTTGCGGTAATGACGTCGTTAATGCCCCCGATATTGATAGCTAATAAAAGCGGCTAAAAGTATAGTAACACGTATATTTGTCCTCTCTAGAAAGTGGCAACGTACGCTCAAACAATGAGGACAGTCGGTGTTTCTGAATGACACAATCAATAGGTATGTACATACATTATTAACACATTTTTTACTCCTTCATATGTCATCTTCCGTCAGTAACATGACGGATCACGAGGCCGGCCCTGCGTTACAGCACACGGTACACGTTAGGATAGGAACCCTGACTATATATAACAAGACAAACACAACACAAAACGCGGAATCGGCATCAGTTTAAATCCACCACATTTTTTTTTATATTATCCTCGTTATAACCGGTAACTCCCTTTTTTCGCAGAGGCCGTGTTGTATGAAGGAGCATGCCTTGTGACGATCATGGAATTTGGTGTACAAGTATAATACGAGAAAAATATGACGAATTAATTAGGGTCCGGAAAGTTTGTTATAACGCATGGTAAACTGAGTTTAACTATCCAGAGCTCCCGCAGCGGGACCGGCATACTACCGCGCACTCGCGAGGATCAGCGCATCGCCAGGCACGGTCAGTGGCGTACGTATGCACGGGAAAGAAATGCACGAGTATATCATTTACAAGGCGCTTGTAATAATATATGGTTTCAGTGGGGATGAGTGCCACCGGGCGCCCGGAAAACTGATTTCGGACGTTCAAAACAGCGCGCGCTCGCAAAATCATTGATATCTCGGCTTCCTGTGGACGTGCAAAAAGTTATAACCAATCGATTTGGGGTATCTCGACGAGACACCCCAAATAGTGTTTTGCATTTTGTTAAAAAAACTAATTATTCGATTTTCATGCGGTTGGGCTAATTTTGAATATATTTTTAATACCTACAACTCATTTTTCCTAACTTCACTTTTAATTAAACATTGACGCACTAATTTTCAGCTGTTGGAATTTAGGTACAATAGTTACACATATTGAGAGGATGCATTCCCGTTGAAAAATCCCGGTTGGCATTTTTTTTTTGCTAAAACCCCCTTTTTGCATGGAGTATAACTCCGTGAAGTATTTTGTACTACGCAAGAACGTTTTGAAAATGAACTTGTTAAAAACAAAAATAATCGTCACTCGTTTTTTAACCACAAAAACAGTTTTATTAACACACACACAAATTAGTACATACGTAACTATAACAGTTTTGTTTTTCTTTTCTAAGAAGAATGTTACTTAGGTTGGTTTTACTTCTGGCGACGAGCGAAAGCTCTTTTTATTACCTTTGTTTAAAAAACCTCACAATCAGTTGTCTGTAAGGGCTTACGAGTATTTTCTTCGCTAACTCCCAACTCCCCCTTAAAGTCCGGAAGGGAGCTAGAATAAAATATTAAGGAAATATTAAAAAAAATTTGAAAACTTTTGTGCGCACAAACGATAGTTTATGTTCATTTGGTTGACGGTGTTTTTGTTGTACATAGGAGGGAAGGTTTAAGGCTGCTTTTGTTGTATCTCAATATGAATTAATAAATATATTCATGTGAAGTGTCGTTTTGTAAATTCAAATATCACATTATTCAGTCTCTACTCTCATCTTCACTTCCATATCCATATCCGAAATAGTTCATACGTCTGTAAATAGATCATACATCATAAAGTTCATTCGGATCAACAAGGTCATAAATGGCATGTGAACCATGAAGTCATATCGGTCACACAGGCCATATTGGCCATAAAGGTGATGTGGATCATGAGGGTCATATCTAAATATTATATATAATACATGTAATATCTTTTAAGACTATCCTGAATGTTTAGCGGTTTAGTCTAATAAATTGTGGAAAATTGGATGTGGTGTGGGGGTTCCATTGGCGGTGTTTTCTACTACCACATCCATGTATTGGTGAGGAAGTATAGAGTGAGTAGTATTTAACTTTAAAGTTGATTGCCTTACAAATGTGTCCTACATCGATATTACCTTACCTGAAAAAAATGTACATGAAAAAAATGCTCTTTCCAGTTCCGCATAAAAAAAAAAACTAAATAAGTGTCGTCAAAAAATATATCAATTACATCATAGCCTTTTGACAAGTGGCCGGTTTTAAGAAATGATTATATGTAGACTATCCTTTGACATGCTCGAACGGTGTCTTATCCACTACTTTAGAAAAGCGTATTTCAAAAAATCCAAAAATACACTGACTAATACTGAAATACAATGTTACTGATACTTGCACTATCGCAACCCGCATGTAACGTACATCCATGCATTAGATACATATGTCAAGGATGCATTTTGTATAGGTGTCTCATTATTCAGCAAAGTTAGATCCGTATACATATAAATATAAGTCAATTACTATATAAAAATAAGTCAATTAGACAATATTATATGACCACTTGAGTAGTTATACAGTGAGAGAACTGGCTCAATTCATCCCTTAAAGACGACGAATTCGCCATATAAAATGTCTCCTGCATAACGAAATATTTAGGGGATGTTAGGGTTACGATCATGGTTATTGTAGAGGGTTGATGGGGATGACAATGCGAGATGGGGATGGTTGTGACGTAATCAAGATGGGGAAGGCGGGTAATGGGGTTCTGGCAGGGGGCGGGTGTAGATGGGGTATTAGATAATGGATGAATAATCAGGTGATTATTAATAGATCTATGTAATCATTTCTAGCTGTCAGCGATCGGTTCACCGCAAGTATCGACTTGTCATTGGATCCCACGAAAACCGGCAAGGGAAGCAAACGAGTCAGGATTTCTAGAAAACCGTACGGTATTGGTATTTTTACCGGAAGTAACAGACGGCATCCTCATTATGGGAATTGTGCAAGTCACCGATGTCTGCTACCGCACGGATCTCTAGCTGATAAAAAAATCTCGGTACATCATTATGGGGAATGGGAATTTTCTCACAGACTACAGGTTAAGTCTTGTCTATCAGTTTTATTACTGCATCCTATTGAATGATTTTGTACATGTAATTAATATGGTTATCTGAAAGCCCGCTCGCACGAGAGGTTATATAAACAAATTCGATATCTTACGGAAGGCAGATACAGAGTATGAATTATGAGTTTTTTAACATCCCAGGCTGCGTGAAATTACGTGGGCATGGCGAAACAGCCCAAGTATATCGATTTTAGCATAGATTCTTATGGGGAAACATACACAAATTATGGAATACCGGGAAATTACAAGAGTAACATGGGCATGACGAAACA
This sequence comes from Aromia moschata, assembly GCA_029963805.1. NCBI lineage: Eukaryota > Metazoa > Arthropoda > Insecta > Coleoptera > Cerambycidae > Aromia > Aromia moschata. Next base: position 38,640 of record JAPWTK010001306.1, read on the forward strand.
GCCCAAGTATATCGATTTAGCATAGATTCTTATGCGGAAACACACACAAATTATTACAAGAGTAACGTAGGCATGGCGAAACAGCAGAAGTATATCGATTTAGCATAGATTCTTATGTGGAAACACACACACAAATTATGGAATACCGTGAGATTACAATAGTAGCGCGGGCAAGGCGAAACAACTCAAGTATATCGATTTAGCATAGATTCTTATGGGGAAACACACACAAATTATGGAATACCGTGAAATTACAATAGTAGCGCTGGCATGACGAAACAGCCCAAGTATGTCGATTTAGCATAGATTCTTATGGGGAAACACACACAAATTATGGATTTCAAGAGGCCTTTTTAATCATCAAGAGGGGGTTCTCATCGATATATGATGAAATGGAAGTAGTCTTCATCACAGGGGTATCTGATAATGGATAAAAAATCAGGTGATTATTCATTTCTAGACGTCAGCGATCGGTTCACATGTAAGGCATATCATGGGGCCCCACGAAAACCGTCTTGGATTTTTTATTGAGAATACGCTAGAGATGGCGTTCTGGCAGAGGATCGGATCAGATAATGGATAAAAAATCAGGTGATTGCTTGTACCTAGGTAATATCTCTTCACCATTAAGTTCTAAGAAAAAACAAGTATTTTTATGGGGAATGGGGATGTCACAGGAAATATTTCTCACAGCTTGTCTATCAGTTTTATTACTGCATCCTATTGAAAGATTTTGTACATGTAATTAATACGGATATCCAATATACAGCTCACACGAGAGGTTATATAAACAAATTCGATATCTCTAAAACGGAAGGCAGATACAGGGTTTTTAAACATCACAGTACAAGCCTGGAACCGTGAAATTATTATCATTAGATATTAAATATTCATACATATTTGGATGCTGAACTACACATATCATCCAAAAAAAAAAAGCAGATAGGTATAAATTATTAAGTAGTAAATTGGTGGATGTATATTTATTCATTCATTGTGGCATATTATTTTAAATGTAAACAAATCTCGACCCCCAAGCTTGTAAAATAATATTTTATAGTGTTATCTTTAAAGGTGTCATATATATATATATATATATATATACACTGTAAAAACATCAACGCTCGACATCTACATAGGTAACCTTACGTATATTGGAAGGCCGTAATATAAACATTATGAATTTATCTTGTAAACGTAAGATAAACATTCAATTGAGACGAAAGTCGATAAAATTTCCAGCATGCAGATACATGTTTACCAATACAGAGAAAAATGTCTATACCAATCTCGTCCTCTGATTGTATTATTACCCCAATCCCACCACAGTGCTTTCTAAATAAAACAGAAAAAATACTTAGACAATAGCTATAACAGTAATCGTATTCGAAATTTGAATCCGAAATATGGTTTTAGACTTTTTACGTGAGATTTTCACATTTTAATACATGATTCATTTTTCTTATCACAATGCTGACTTTATCGTAATCGAGATTTTCAAAGCACATTACTAGGAAATTACAGGTGTTATGCATATATTGCACATGTAATACACCTTGACTATATGGGTATAGTCCCCCACCGTTAACTATAGAATATCTACACTGATAAGGTACTTACATAATGAAAGACATATTAAAAATGTGGTACAACACATTTCATACAGACTTTAGACTTAAGGAAATCTATACATACAGTTAGGTATGTACGAGTGGAATATTTCATAATTCGAATAAAATGAAGTCAGTACACATATTAAAAGGTCTTGTCTATCAGTTTCGGTCTATTTAAAAGGTTTTGTATACAGCTCACCATAGTCCTAGGAATAAATTATGGGGTTTTAGCACCCACCGTCAGGTTATGAGCTCATGAAATTATTATCAGTATTTATTAAATATACATATTTTTATCAGTAACGGGAGATCTGTGTGCTAAAATGCTTTTGAATCCATCTTCAAGAAGGTGGATGGATATAAATTAACAATATGAATCGATAAGAAGGCTGAAAAATTGTTAATACGAAGTCAAAATTGCGGTTGCAGTAATCAAAAATATCAGTGGCATCCTGTACAGAAAGATAAGATTGGTGTATTTTTTAGAAGGATGCTTATAAAATATCTGCATAAAAAATGTGAGAATTACTTGCAGAGAAATTATGTGCCTGTGGTTCGAATTTATGATATTAAAACTACCTGAATTGACCTCCAATCAGTGATGCTATAAAAAAGTAAGCTATACAAATTACTATTTTATTAATACTGTTATGTATTTCTCAATAGTTATAGTGTGAATGCCGATAGAGAGCGCTCAATCATTGAAGTTTTATTGATTAAAAATAGGTTATTTTTCCTAGTTTTTAATAAAATATATAAAATCCATACTTACCGCTTTATTTCTCATCCTGTCGTCATTAAGTGGCACTATTTTTTTCACTTAGGTCTAGAGGAAAAATAGTGTATTTTTTAAGTGTTTCAATGAAAATTCAGAGATATTTAAACATACACTAGTTTCCCTTAACAGTAATTTTTTAAAGGATAGGGATAAATAAAAATTAGTTTCAGTTAATATATACTTTATTACAGTTTAAATCAGAATAATATACATATACTTATAAAAAATGTGTGCCTGTGGTTCGAATTGATGATATTAAAACTACCTGAATTGACTTCCAATCAGCTATGCTATAAAAAAAGTAAGCTATACAAATTACTATTTTATTAATACTGTTATGTATTTCTCAATAGTTATAGTGTGAATGCCGATAGAGAGCGCTCAATCATTGAAGTTTTATTGATTAAAAATAGGTTATTTTTCCTAGTTTTTAATAAAATATATAAAATCCATACTTACCGCTTTATTTATCATCCTGTCATCATTAAGTGGCACTATTTTTTTCACTTAGGTCTAGAGGAAAAATAGTGTATTTTTTAAGTGTTTCAATGAAAATTCAGAAATATTTAAACATACACTAGTTTCCCTTAACTTTAAAGGATGGGGATAAATAAAAATTAGTTTTAGTTAATATATACTTTATTAAAGTTTAAATCATAAATTATATATACATATACTTATAAAAAATGTTTATTTACAATATTTTCAGTTTTTATGTAGTCTTCAAGTGTAGTAGCGGGCCACTTTCCAGAATCTGGTCCACAACTCCAACCTACGGGTGCACCACCAGACCCCCTTAACGATATTTCTGCTCAACCATTGCATTAGTTGTTTATGCTCCTCGTTATTTTCAAGATCGAATTTATAATTTACATTATTTCGAATAATTACTCTATATATGTTTTCAAGAAAAGAATGTTGTGTAAAATATACAGCTTCACAGATTGCCTTATCTAGAGACCAATCAATATTTTTATAATTTAATGTTATATTGAATGATGGATAATATTTATTAAGATGATCTATTTGCAAATAATCATCTTTACCAATTAATAATTTGGTTAAGTACAAGCGATAAAATGAGCCCAGTAATGGGTAATGTCTTTTAACTACCTGTTTTATAGTATACAGTGAAAGAGTTGAAAAACATTCCTTATGGAAAATCTCATCTAATTGATTAATAAATATATCCATTTTAATTTTTTTCGTGATAAATTTTCTAAGTAATAAAATATCATCGTTTCTGTACAGAGCCAGCCAATAAATAGCTCGATCCGGTATAACAATTTTTTCTACAATCGTATCAATTGCTTGATGGTTATTTTCGCGAATTGCTTTTTTCAGAAAATTTATATAGGTTTCATGAACTTTATTCGCAATTTCAAAAGTCATTTCGTTTTCTAAGTGAGACATGGCTAAAACTGATGTGTTCAGTACGAGGAATAAACCCCTAATGTACCTGTGAAAAGGTCGCTAAGATATTTTTATCACATCGATGTTGATGGTGCCATCAGACAAGTCTGAGCTTGCTGGAAATTATATCCCCATGGTTTCGTATCGGTGTTTATATAATTGATGATTCTCTTATCATCATACGGACTGAGAGCCAATTTATTCTGTTTAATGGTGTAGAGTGTGTGTTTTTGAGATCGAATTAATTTCTGTTCTTTATTAACAGTATCTTGATTAAATAGACAATTTCTGAAATCCTCAAATGTGATCTGTTTAATAGCTGGCCGGGAGAGACCTTTAATTCTTTTATATACAGACTCGTGGTTCACTTTATAAGTATACATTTTAGCACGAAGTCCTATAAATTCAGTCATTATTTCCCCGTGATTTTCATCTTTCATGAGACCTAAAACTTTTTTATTAGCCTGGGGTATGCCGTACACATTATTTGCAGGATAATCTGAAGTGTCAAACAGATGGATATCTTTTTTCATACGTTCATAAATATTAACATCTGAAAATTCATATATTAAACTATCAGTGTCCGTGTATAATAATTTCGATCTCTCACCGAACTCTCGTTTTACGTAATCATAATGAAAATCGTATAAAATAATTTTAGATAGATCGAGAATTGAAAAGCCCACATATATCGGTTTATCAAATTTAACTTTTAAACGGCTCATTTCAATGATTACCATGTCATCACCGAATTGAGTTAAGCTGTGGAAATTTGGTTGGGAGATATAATATTTCGCGCCGTATCTCCCATCCCACCGAGTAACTAATTTAACGTCTTTGTACTTGCGACACGATTGTAGGCATTTGCCGAACACGCAGTTATTCATAAGCTTGTAAAAATTTTTTTCGAAATCATTAGTGGCCTGTTTTCGTAAATCTGTATTTAGGTCAATATATTTTTTGAGCCATGCAGATTGATTAAATTTTAAAATCCTGTGAATTTTAGTGATTTTTAAACCGCGATCTAAACACCTCTGCAAGCTCCTATAATGTATGACATAATGAGATTTCGGTAAGAGAGTGGTCATTAATTTGGAATTTTTAGAACCCGGCGGTACCATCTGTTCAGGACACATCGGAAGATCCTTATGCAGTTCATGTAGTTCAACTGGGTACTCGATGTCAACCTCTAGAATGTATCCCACTTTAGAATTTTCAGAAATATTTCTAATGTCTATGGAATAAAATTCTTCGAGGGGTACCCATTCAAACCCCCCTTCAGCTAGAGGGTAGGACATCCCGGCCCCGTATAAATTATTTATGTCGTAGTACATGATGTATTTTTCAACCGCACCCTTATTAAAAGCCTCCCCCATATATCTATTATTAGCCTGTGAATACCGATTTGATACCTGCGCCACTCCGCCTCTGATTCCTTTCTCAATCATTAATATCATATCAACATCGGTGAGGAGTTCTAATTTTTGCTTAGTTATTTTCAACATTGCATCCATAGCTAATCCGGGGGCTGTATTATAATTTAAAGCGTCAAGTCCGTATGTCTGTATGCAGTTCTCGCGGAAATTTTCAAAGATATCCGCCAGCAACAGAACGTCTGTTTTTAAGTACAAGTCTGAATATTCGCTTAGATTTTTAATATTAAATTTATTCCAAATATTTACAGCATGTAAAAAATCTGCCTCGGATATGCCCTCATTCGTTAATGTGCTGTAAAAACTATATTTTTTAGGTAGCGAGGTTTCCTCTAATTTTTCCCATGAATTTAGATAATCATAAGGGAAAACACCTTTCCTTGTAAGTAATTCAAATTCCTCATTATTGTTACAATGCGACTTAGTGATTCGTTTCTGGCTGTTATCGAGGTATGAGGCTAGTTTTTCGATCTTATCTGCCATGAACCGAAACGAGTCAATAAATCTTAACTTAATTTTTGTGTCCTTAACGTCTTTAGTAAAGGAAATGTATTTGTCCTTATTGATAGGTAATAGTGAAATATTTCCCTCAAATACTGTTGCTAGCTGACGGATAATTAAATGGCTATCGTATCCTGAAAGATTGTGAAAAACTACTGGGATAACGTGACTGTCTTTAAAATTTAAGTTACATCTCTGGTGTGCTGCACCTCTGTAAAATCCAGTTAAATGATTATGATCCGCTACCCTAATATCAGAATGGTAGAAAGGCTTCTCACAGATATGACAGACAGGAGCATTATTGTGCTCATACTTTTGAATTTCGCTGAGTGGTTTCATAGGTAACGGTTTCGATAAAATTTCATCAACATTGTCAGATATTTTCTCAAGTTGTTTAATGAACCACTGTTGGCAATCTCTGCCCCTGTATAATTTAAATTCCGATAAACTGTCATCATAACAACATTTTAAATAGTAAGCTACACTGAAAGCAGTGTGTTTCTGATAATTTTGAGTATTTAAATTTAGATTAGTTTCGCAGTTTTCTAAAATGCACTCGAAATCTGCGTAAATAGCGAATGGCACCCTTTCTTTAAATCGGTAATTTTTAAATTTTAAAATATTTTCCCTTTCATCAGGTAGTTCTATTTTACAAGAATTAGTTTTCGAGGTGCAGTCCAGAGAATGTCGATCCAAAATTTCTTGCGTAGTGAAATGATTGAGACATCGGTTACAAATAAACATTTTACCATTATGTAGAGATATCTGTTTAGATAAGAGACGTGACATATTTTTTATCCAGGCGAAATGGTACAGCGGTGAGTCGGTATCCATGGTTGTGTCATTATTATTAATTGTTGAAGGAACCATTAATAAATTTACAATTTTTTCAAAGTTATTTTTAGTTAGGCACACCGGTAAAATTTCTTTCTTATTAATAGTATAGACATTCACTGAAATGCTATTTAAACGTTCAAATTTGATGATATCCTTTAATTTAATTGGAAATTCAATCCCCTCAAATTTTAACACACCCCTAATGTCAGGGTAAGATGAAATTCTGTCTGCATTTTTACTTGCAGGATGTAGGGCTGAAACTATTGCCCATAGGAAACAATATTCATCATCATTCTTTACATTAATAACACACTTTTTATTTTTTATGAACTGAGGCATCTCAGTGTATGTTGATAAGCCTACTGTTATAGGAGAGTAATTATTAATATTCACCCTTAATCCAATGATTTCCAGCAAGGTCCATCCTGAATCGCGTTGACTGAAGTCTTCTAGGGTTCGTAGCAGCTTGCCATAAACATTTTCAAGCCACCACACCCTTAAATTGGTATTTGAGTCCACCACGTTATTCCTCGTACTGAATGTCTTTGTTTCAACTTGGCCATCATTCGGTTTGATGAAATTGCCTTCAAAAACTAAGTTCACTTTGAGAAGGGACTCTTTTAAATATTTATTTATTTTAATTGAGAAACTGCGGAATGCTTTTTTTAGAAATATTTTAGGTTCTTTTATATTAATGTTAGTTATTAGACCGGATCGAATACGACTTTTAAAACAGGACTCTACATCCTGCCATATGAGATATTTTTTATTAGCAGGTTTTTGTAGAGAGCCGCCTGATACCTTATTTTGTAACTTTAATTTCTTTAATTGTTCACGGTAATATTTTAAAAGTGCCAAATTATTTTCCAATTTAAATATGTTTTCAGTCTTATTGTTCACATGTATTTTACTTTTTTATAGCCAAGGCAAGAAGCTTAATATTTTGATTAATTAATTTAATGTGCTCAATTATTTCAAAATCAGTTTTTAATAATTTAAGTGATCTCCTTGTAAGAATAATTATATCGGAGCTAATTTGGGAAACAGTCTCGATTGTAGACATATTTTTATCAGAGTGAATTACGATGTGCATGCGACGAGAGCAAAACACCTAATGAGTAAGTGATATACGAGGTCATGACTTATCATCCGATCTGTGGCGGTGACGTATAGTTCATTTTCCAAGAAATGGCTTGGGAATCTGTGTTTCTTATCAACCTGCAGGTATCGACATGTTTTTATGGGAACTTCCTTCATGTCATCTTATATCGATCCGCCATTGTGTTTGAGCGGCCAGCTATTTTTATTACCTACCCATATATGTGAAAGGCAATCGGAAGTCAGAAACATATTTAAGACACGCCCCAAGATTTTTATTAGCCTTCCCCACCGTCTTGTTTATATTTCCAAACCCAGCCCATATCATATTACCGATAAAATTTATGACTCATATTTAAGCCCCGCCGTCTGTTATCGTGTGATAAATATTACTGGTAAAAATACCGGACGGTTTTCGCGGGATCCAATGACAAGCCAATACTTGCATGTGAACCGATCGCTGGCTGCTAGACCCGCTACTACATTTGAAGACTGAAAATATTGTAAATAAACATTTTTTATAAGTATATGTATATTATTCTGATTTAAACTGTAATAAAGTATATATTAACTGAAACTAATTTTTTATTTATCCCTATCCTTTAAAAAATTACTGTTAAGGGAAACTAGTGTATGTTTAAATATTTCTGAATTTTCATTGAAACACTTAAAAAATACACTATTTTTTCCTCTAGACCTAAGTGAAAAAAATAGTGCCACTTAATGATGACAGGATGAGAAATAAAGCGGTAAGTATGGATTTTATATATTTTATTAAAAAACTAGGAAAAATAACCTATTTTTAATCAATAAAACTTCAATGATTGAGCGCTCTCTATCGGCATTCACACTATAACTATTGAGAAATACATAACAGTATTAATAAAATAGTAATTTGTATAGCTTACTTTTTTTATAGCATAGCTGATTGGAAGTCAATTCAGGTAGTTTTAATATCATCAATTCGAACCACAGGCACACATTTTTTATAAGTATATGTATATTATTCTGATTTAAACTGTAATAAAGTATATATTAACTGAAACTAATTTTTATTTATCCCTATCCTTTAAAAAAATTACTGTTAAGGGAAACTAGTGTATGTTTAAATATCTCTGAATTTTCATTGAAACACTTAAAAAATACACTATTTTTCCTCTAGACCTAAGTGAAAAAAATAGTGCCACTTAATGACGACAGGATGAGAAATAAAGCGGTAAGTATGGATTTTATATATTTTATTAAAAACTAGGAAAAATAACCTATTTTTAATCAATAAAACTTCAATGATTGAGCGCTCTCTATCGGCATTCACACTATAACTATTGAGAAATACATAACAGTATTAATAAAATAGTAATTTGTATAGCTTACTTTTTTATAGCATCACTGATTGGAGGTCAATTCAGGTAGTTTTAATATCATAAATTCGAACCACAGGCACATAATTTCTCTGCAAGTAATTCTCACATTTTTTATGCAGATATTTTATAAGCATCCTTCTAAAAAATACACCAATCTTATCTTTCTGTACAGGATGCCACTGATATTTTTGATTACTGCAACCGCAATTTTGACTTCGTATTAACAATTTTTCAGCCTTCTTATCGATTCATATTGTTAATTTATATCCATCCACCTTCTTGAAGATGGATTCAAAAGCATTTTAGCACACAGATCTCCCGTTACTGATAAAAATATGTATATTTAATAAATACTGATAATAATTTCATGAGCTCATAACCTGACGGTGGGTGCTAAAACCCCATAATTTATTCCTATGGACTATGGTGAGCTGTATACAAAACCTTTTAAATAGACCGAAACTGATAGACAAGACCTTTTAATTCATATGGTGTAGTATATTTTCTGTACTGACTTCATTTTATTCGAATTATGAAATATTCCACTCGTACATACCTAACTGTATGTATAGATTTCCTTAAGTCTAAAGTCTGTATGAAATGTGTTGTACCACATTTTTAATATGTCTTTCATTATGTAAGTACCTTATCAGTGTAGATATTCTATAGTTAACGGTGGGGGACTATACCCATATAGTCAAGGTGTATTACATGTGCAATATATGCATAACACCTGTAATTTCCTAGTAATGTGCTTTGAAAATCTCGATTACGATAAAGTCAGCATTGTGATAAGAAAAATGAATCATGTATTAAAATGTGAAAATCTCACGTAAAAAGTCTAAAACCATATTTCGGATTCAAATTTCGAATACGATTACTGTTATAGCTATTGTCTAAGTATTTTTTCTGTTTTATTTAGAAAGCACTGTGGTGGGATTGGGGTAATAATACAATAAGAGGACGAGATTGGTATAGACATTTTTCTCTGTATTGGTAAACATGTATCTGCATGCTGGAAATTTTATCGACTTTCGTCTCAATTGAATGTTTATCTTACGTTTACAAGATAAATTCATAATGTTTATATTACGGCCTTCCAATATACGTAAGGTTACCTATGTAGATGTCGAGCGTTGATGTTTTTACAGTGTATATATATATATATATATATATATATGACACCTTTAAAGATAACACTATAAAATATTATTTTACAAGCTTGGGGGTCGAGATTTGTTTACATTTAAAATAATATGCCACAATGAATGAATAAATATACATCCACCAATTTACTACTTAATAATTTATACCTATCTGCTTTTTTTTTTTTTGTTGATGATATGTGTAGTTCAGCATCCAAATATGTATGAATATTTAATATCTAATGATAATAATTTCACGGTTCCAGGCTTGTACTGTGATGTTTAAAAACCCTGTATCTGCCTTCCGTTTTAGAGATATCGAATTTGTTTATATAACCTCTCGTGTGAGCTGTATATTGGATATCCGTATTAATTACATGTACAAAATCTTTCAATAGGATGCAGTAATAAAACTGATAGACAAGCTGTGAGAAATATTTCCTGTGACATCCCCATTCCCCATAAAAATACTTGTTTTTTCTTAGAACTTAATGGTGAGAGATATTACCTAGGTACAAGCAATCACCTGATTTTTTATCCATTATCTGATCCGATCCTCTGCCAGAACGCCATCTCTAGCGTATTCTCAATAAAAATTCCAGACGGTTTTCGTGGGGCCCCATGATATGCCTTACATGTGAACCGATCGCTGACGTCTAGAAATGAATAATCACCTGATTTTTTATCCATTATCAGATACCCCTGTGATGAAGACTACTTCCATTTCATCATATATCGATGAGAACCCCCTCTTGATGATTAAAAAAGGCCTCTTGAAATCCATAATTTGTGTGTGTTTCCCCCATAAGAATCTATGCTAAATCGACATACTTGGGCTGTTTCGTCATGCCAGCGCTACTATTGTAATTTCACGGTATTCCATAATTTGTGTGTGTTTCCCCATAAGAATCTATGCTAAATCGATATACTTGAGTTGTTTCGCCTTGCCCGCGCTACTATTGTAATCTCACGGTATTCCATAATTTGTGTGTGTGTTTCCCCATAAGAATCTATGCTAAATCGACATACTTGGGCTGTTTCGTCATGCCAGCGCTACTATTGTAATTTCACGGTATTCCATAATTTGTGTGTGTTTCCCCATAAGAATCTATGCTAAATCGATATACTTGAGTTGTTTCGCCTTGCCCGCGCTACTATTGTAATCTCACGGTATTCCATAATTTGTGTGTGTGTTTCCACATAAGAATCTATGCTAAATCGATATACTTCTGCTGTTTCGCCATGCCTACGTTACTCTTGTAATAATTTGTGTGTGTTTCCGCATAAGAATCTATGCTAAATCGATATACTTGGGCTGTTTCGTCATGCCCATGTTACTCTTGTAATTTCCCGGTATTCCATAATTTGTGTATGTTTCCCCATAAGAATCTATGCTAAAATCGATATACTTGGGCTGTTTCGCCATGCCCACGTAATTTCACGCAGCCTGGGATGTTAAAAAACTCATAATTCATACTCTGTATCTGCCTTCCGTAAGATATCGAATTTGTTTATATAACCTCTCGTGCGAGCGGGCTTTCAGATAACCATATTAATTACATGTACAAAATCATTCAATAGGATGCAGTAATAAAACTGATAGACAAGACTTAACCTGTAGTCTGTGAGAAAATTCCCATTCCCCATAATGATGTACCGAGATTTTTTTATCAGCTAGAGATCCGTGCGGTAGCAGACATCGGTGACTTGCACAATTCCCATAATGAGGATGCCGTCTGTTACTTCCGGTAAAAATACCAGCCGGTTTTCGTGGGATCCAATGACAAGTCGATACTTGCGGTGAACCGATCGCTGACAGCTAGAAATGATTACATAGATCTATTAATAATCACCTGATTATTCATCCATTATCTAATACCCCATCTACACCCGCCCCCTGCCAGAACCCCATTACCCGCCTTCCCCATCTTGATTACGTCACAACCATCCCCATCTCGCATTGTCATCCCCATCAACCCTCTACAATAACCATGATCGTAACCCTAACATCCCCTAAATATTTCGTTATGCAGGAGACATTTTATATGGCGAATTCGTCGTCTTTAAGGGATGAATTGAGCCAGTTCTCTCACTGTATAACTACTCACTTGTTTGTAAAGGTTCCAGCAAATGCATCGAATAATTGTTTATTCAAAGCGATTAAATAAAAATATATGACATAACCGGATGCCTTCAACATTCTTTAAATAGACACCGATGTAATTTTAAAATAATGGGAAGGTAAATTTTACAATAAGGATATCAGATTGGGACTGTTATTAATTACATACAATTAGTTATATACCAAACGTATGTATGTTATCCACAAAAAAATATACAGAAACTAGTTATACAAAAAATATACCTAACCTACAAAGTTTTAGTTTAATCTATTTTTATATATTATATATAATATTTAGTTTAATCTATTTAGAATATTTTCTCTCTGCATTAATAAGGAGATTGATACAATTTTTGTTTTTATGCTAGCCTTTAGTAGAACCGCAAATAATCCGATTAAACAGTTTACGTCGGGTCACTTAAATTGGCCATGAAATACAACTTTCACTTTTTTGTTTATTTTCACTTTGATGATTAAAAACACTTCTTTTAAACCGTCATTTTATTATTCATAAGAAATAAGTAGCCCCACATACGCGAAAAAATGCTTTCAACGTTTTCTCCTGACAGATTTGCGTATTTTTGCGATAATCAAAGCCCGCTTGACTTGTTGCTTTCTCTCGTGAAGGCACCAGTCGTTTTAAACCCGTCCTAGGTGTACCAAAATCTCGTTATTTTGATGAAGTTTTTAGCAATGTCAACATGCTTTTTAAGCACCATTGTTAGTAATGGGCATGCATTAGACATTGGCGCCAGCTAACTTTAAAAATACTATTCATTTTGTCGCTGGTGGGTGGCCTGGGAACACAACAGTATTTTTTTTTAGTTACATAGGTATTAAATTTTAACGAAGTTGGTGTGCATGTGTAGCGCACAAAAAACAGTATTTTTGAAAATGATGGCACGTTTAATTTCTTCAGTTCAAGACCTGCTGTAATATTTTTTAGGGAGTGAAATATTGAGGAAACCCTTTAGAGATTGTTTAGCTCAAAAAACACCACTGTATTCAACTTTCTTCAAAACTTGTGAACCTATACCGTTCATTATAAAATAAAATTTACTTAAAACATTTTTTTCGGTACCTAACGTATGTAAATGCATACTCATTCCTGAAAGTTATTATTTTAGGTTTATATAAGAGGTTTATACAATAGATATGGAAAATGATAATAATGCTATCCAACACGTTTATACAATGAATCTGTGTCGATGGAATTGCAGTGGTAACTTCTAAACCGGAATATATAAGATATCAGTTTAATTAAAAGTGGAAGGGAAGAGTTTCGCAATTTATAACTCATGAAGGTAATGCCTTCAGATAGAGACAATTTTAAGCAATTTATGAAAACACTTAGAGAACTAGAAAATTCTATGAAAAACTCTATCTATCCTATCTATTGCGGTTCAGAAGTTACTAATGCAATCTCATCGAAAAAGTATATACAGGGTGAGTCAGTAAGACTGGGCCAACACTAAACTGGATATACTAGACACCAAAATATTATGATTAAGCTCAACATGCGTTATACCAATGTTGCTGGAAATACAGCGTGTTCAAGGTTAAAATTGTATTCTGAAATTGCTCAATAGTGGAGAAAGTTTTGATAGTATAAATCTGAAAATTGGTAGTTTTATGTTTTTTTGTGTGAGAATTATGAATTTAAGCTTATTTTGACGTTGGTCCTAGAGAGTGCTAGTTTCACCGTATTATTTATGTAAATTAAAACATTTTTTTATCTGTTGAGCCATGCATAAAGCAAATAGAGAATCTATAAGAACGCTCAGTTCTACAGAGAAAAGGTGCTCTTGTTTAGGTCGTCTAAATCGGTTTTTGTGTTTGTCGGTTTTTAAGTTATTTGCATTTAAAAGGTTCAATATATTTTGATCTTATCTTCAATCGTACCAGCTCACCTTTACTCAGTTCCTACAAAATTTGCAAACCGAAAACTTAGATTTTCTTAATAAGATTTTATTCACCGATGAGTCGACGTTTACTAAACGGGGTTTTTAATTGGAGGAACAATAATTTGTGGGATTTCGAGAATCCACAAGCTATAAAAGAAAGACATTTTCAGCATGAGTTTAAAGTGAACATTTTATGTGGTTTAATTTCTAATTTTGTCATTGGTCTTTTTGAATTGCCACCCAATCTAACTGGACCTTGTTACTTAAACATCATTTAAACGAGCTCCTAGAATATGTACCACTCGCATTTAGAGAAAACATGTGATTTATGCACGACGAAGCGCCACCACATTTTGCCTTGTCAGTATGCCAATATTTACATAAGCATTTTCCTCATCGGTCGTGGAAGTGAATTTGTTTGGCCACCGAGAAGTCCAGACCTAAACCCTCTGGACTTCTCTGTATGGTCATATTTGAAGTATTTAGTTTATCAAGAAATTAATTATCTTCATGAGTTGTAGCAGAGAATACAAGAAGCCGCGAATACATTTAAAAATAATAGGGAAATTTTGTTTAACGTTCATGGACATTTAAGAAGGTGTATTTTAAAATGTAATGAGGTAGCTGGTGGACGCTTCCAATATTTGAGTTTGTCATTATCACTATTATCAATAATAAAATTGTTATTGTTATTTACTATTGCTTTGATTGTTTCTTCGTACCTTTTCATCTTTTAAGATTAAAAAATATAACAATATACATTGAACCTTTTAAATGCAAATAACTTAAAAAATGATATATTTAGACGACCTAAATAAGTGTATATTTTCTATGTAGAATTAAGAGTTCTTTTAGATTATCTATTTTTAATTCACACATGGCTCAACAGATAAAAAAATATGTTTTAATTTACCTAAATAATACGGTGAAACTAGAGCCATCTAGGAGCAACGTCAAAATAAGCTTAAAATTCGTAATTCTCACACCAAAAAACATAAAACTACCAATTTTCAGATTTACACTATCAAAACTTTCTCAACGTTCAATATAAAATTTAAACTTTGAACATGCTGTATTGCTTAACTCTTAGAGTACCGGCAAAGCCACTTTTCCAAAGCCACACAGTCTCTGTAACATATCGGTTATAAATATGCACTAAATTTCTATTATCTCCAATTTAGTATTAGCCCATTCTTTCTGACTCAGCCTGTATATGTAATGGTATTAATAACTATTTTATTAGTATTACATTTCCCCTATATAGTGTACTATATAAAACCTAGACAAAAAACTACCAATAGAATGACTGCATTGTTTAAACTGTGTACCGAAAAAAAATACTGTACTTATTATATTTTTATAATTTGTTAAATATTTCTTCGAGGATATTTCAAATATAACTGTGATAAATTTTGGATATTTTGCGGCATTAATACGAGTGTAATTGGCAATTACTCTAATCAGTAAGGTAATTACTAAATTAGTATAGGTCAATGCTACCAAGTATCTATTTAAATACAACATACAATAAGTACGAGTATATATAATTACTTCAGAAAACAAACACTTTTTTATCACAAACTTATTAACTATGCAAACAATTATTCTTAAGTTCTTTGGGTGTTTTAAATGCGCCCAAAAATCTGCTCGTATTACATGGAAGTCACCCATGTACTGTATTTCCATTCTAAATTGAAAATAGGTAGAAAAAAGCAAGGTTGTCAGATATATTTTCTAAAATTGCTAAGCTCGCTATACAAGTATACTTCATACTTCAGTAAACTGTTAGTTCGTGACGTTCTTAGAAAGCTAGTTTGGACATATTTTAAAAAAAAATACATAGATATAAATTTATTAGTTAGCAGTTATAAACGCATTAAAATAAAGCGTTTAAAATTGCTGGAAAAAAATAATTATAAATTCAAACAACTTTATGTATATTACTATACTTAAGAAAATTTTGAAGAGCCGGCAACGCGATGACGCGATCCGCGAGCGAATGCCGATCCAATATACTATTGGATTGCTTTGTATTTAATACTCCTTAAATATTTATTCGATCCACTGTGCCATAAAAATTTTACGACGTCGTTAAAATGATTTACGACTTTAGGAATACTACTTCTTTAAGACGCTAGTGACGTGTATTTCAGATAGGTTTATTAACAGACAATTTATTGAGATTGTCTGAGCTGATTGAATGAGCATTATTTACAGCAAATTATATTACAAATATTAAGAGTTTTCTATGCAGGCTAATTTTAATCTCCTATATTGATTTGAATGAAAAAAAATTATTTCACAATTTTCGAATTTATAAGATATATGCACGCCCATGGAATCATAAAGTTGCACCGCTTTTTTTGTTCCCCAGGGGTATTTATCATTTTCAATTAAAAATAGAAGGACTATGAAGCAACTTATATTATTTCCCTAGACATTACCAGTTTATTATACGGATAATTTAAAAAAAAATATCCTTGTTCCTCTCATATTTCAAGAAATAAAATTAATGCTTGGTGCCATTAAATAAAACAATCAATTTAAATAACGACGTATGAAGTTTAGAAACAACTTCAATATACTTCATCAAATTAAACAGTACTACAAAAAGCTTTTTGTTAAAAACTGCAAATATTACAGGAAATACTAAAAATTACTAACTTTACTTGGATTAATAATATTTGACTACCTGTGTATTGTGACCTACTTGGTTTTATAGAACAAATATACATACATCTTTTAAGCAGCTGTTAGACATTAAAAATAACAAACTTACATATATGGTTTTCTAACGAAACTATTAAGTGTAATACTTTTGGTAACACCCTATAATATGTGCATTTACTTTAAATATCTGCTTATGGGGATAATGGATCTCATGACAAAAATAGAAACATCTGCTTGAAGTATAAAATACAAGCAATTTACTTTGTTTTGTAGAAATAATTATTTACTTTTGCTTCAAAGCAGTTATTGCTTCGGTACCTTCGGTCTCTAAAGCATATGTTATGCCAATAATATTACAATAATCGCAATTACCTTTAAAAGATCCAAAGAGGATGCTTTATCTAAATTAAAAGCAGATTGGCAAGCAATAACATGATAGTAAATTAATGAGAAGCAGATTTCTAAAAAAAAAATAACAACATGAAACAAAAAATTAAACAGAAAATCTATGTAAACAGAATTCGCAATAAAAAAATAAAGTACAATAAATACATGGGATCAATATGTTTTCGAATGGATGAAAGAGAATAGGAATCCTGTATATCAATAATTCCTGGCAAGGTTCCAAATAATTAAATTATTTCATTAAACTACAAAAATTTATTCATAGGTATTTCATTCTAATTTATCTGATCTGATGTAAATGTTTGATGTTTCGAATGAAGATGGCGGAATGTTTTTAAAAAATTGCAGTGTTACTAAACTTTTTTTTAAGTTGTGGCACAGCCTGCAGTCCAAATGCCTACGATTTTATAGATTTTTCTAGGGCGTTTTTGACTTATCGCTGTTTTAGTAGCCAGGATCAGAGGTATAGAGCAAAAAAAATGTTCATTTTCAACATCGACGGTAATGCACTACACCGTTTCGCCAAAAAAATATTGGTTAGTACATTTTCCTAATTAACACGTTCAGTGCCGATGTAAAATAAGTGGTAATAATTTTAATATATTTTATTTACAAAATTCTCAAAAAAATAAATGTTTTTGTTGTTTTTTTTTTAAGTAAAAATGCAAAGGTATAAAACATTACCTAAAAAGACGTTTTTTACACATTTTTTCGAAGATTGTAATAATGTTCTATGGTAAAACATTCAGGGTAGAAGCCAGGGTCATTTACACATAGTGATCAATAGTGAACAAGCAGAACGATGACGCGGGACCCCGTGAACGCGTTAAAACAAAAAATGTTTCTAAATCTATCTAACCAGATAGTATCTAAAAAAATGTATAAATTTTTTATGGAGTTGTCTCACTCTAATTCAATTAAAAAATACTATAAATACCAGACATCTAAGTCAACTTAGACGAAGTTTGCAACTGAGCTACGTTTGCTAAAGTAAAGTAACCTTCAGCTCTGTAGCATAATTTCTGTTTTATCCATGCTGTTGCTTTTATTCCTATAACGTGAACCATATCCTTCCTTCTAAGCAACTGCACCAAATTATTTTTCATTAACTCTAATGGTTTTGTTTTACGAATTTGACGTACAAGTTTGAACTTGTTAGAACTTGTTAAAGTCATGTGCTTGTTCTTTGTGACTATTTTCGTAAATCGTTTTTTTCTAGTGCGTTTTAAAAATGAGTTACATTAATTTTGAGCAACGGTGTGCTATCAGGTTTTGCTTCAGACTTGGACACAGCGCAATGGATACGTTTGCAAAACTTCAACACACCTACGGAGACAGTGTTTTTTCAAGGTGTTTTTTTGTGGTTTAAAGCACTCACAAAAGGAAAAGAGCCGATTGAAGATGAACCACGCAGTGGAAGGCCTTCATCTTCAAGAACTGATGAGAATGTCGATAGTACACGGGATCTTATGCGTTTAGATCGTCGGTTGACGACAAGAATGTTCGGAAAAGAGTTTAATTTGAATCACATCACTGTTCATCAGATTTTTACTGACGAATTGGGGATGAGAAGAATCTGCGTAAAAATGGTTCCAAAAAAACTTTTCGCAGGAACAAAAGGACATCAGGAGAGAAAGGTGTCTTGACTTTTTCAAATCGATTGAAAATGATCCTCATTTTATGGAACGTGTCTACGGATGACGAGACTTGGGTGTTTGAGTACGACTCGGAAGCCAAGCGCCAAAGCATGGTTCACACTTCAAGCTCTCCAAGACCCAAAAAAGCAAGAATGAGCAAGTCCAAGATCAAATGCATGCTGATTTGCTTTTTTGATAGCCGGGGAATTGTCCACAAAGAGTTTGTGCCTCCAGGCCAAAAAGTAAATCAACATTTTTTTCAGAGAAGTTCTTGAAAAACTTCGAAAAAGCCATGCGTGTGAGACCAAACGTTCAGAACAACTGGATGTTGCATCGCGACAATGCACCTTGTCACACAGCTATTTCAGTAAACGAGTTTTTAGCCAGTAAAAACATTCCTGTGACTTTTTTCTCTTCCCGAGATTGAAAAATCACCTCAAGGGACGTCATTTTGGGACCATAGAAAACATTCAAACGGCTGTAACCGACCAGCTGAAGGTTATTCCAGTATATGAGTTCCAGCACTGCTATGAGGGATGGAAGAACCGTCTCCAGCGCTGTGGGGCTTCCAAAGGAAGTTATTTTGAAGGAGACAATACTGAATTGTAATTCTATTCGAATTATAAAAAAAATTAAAAAATCTCTCTCTCTCTTCTTTCGTCTCATCACTTAATTTACAAACCTCGTGTGTAAGTGACATAACACTCGATACCATGCCTTGACGAAAACTCTTTAAATACCTACCTACCATTATTTTGTTGCTAATATGGACTTTAATTTTATGGAAACGTCTTCGTATTGAACTGATACATATTGACGTCTTATTAACATTTTGTTTCTTTCATGTGGTTCTATCTAAATGATCGCGAAAAAATCGCTTATAAGATCTTCATTTTAATAATAATGATTTGCTAAATTTACCCAAAAACTTAAGTACCTGTTTAATATTTATGGTTCAATTTACGTGTAATCGTAAAATTTAATTATTTTTTACGTTCTCTGTGTTCATTTTAACTGATAATCATTTAAATCATACTGACACAATTCGATAAATTCAACTGAAGAGTCTTACTGATTATCTGCTTGTTTCATATGCAGATCATGTTTCAAGTGCAATTATAACTACATACATATATCTATGTATATCTGATTACTTCATATAAAGACAATAATGTAGTTTTCTACAGAATGTCCTCAAATTACACCGAGAACGTCTAATTGCAGGTTACGAATGGCATATAAATACGCTAGATATAGTACCTAAAACATTCAGCTAAGAGTTTTTCAGTGATCTTCAAAATGAATATATTCATAACGGCTTTGATAAATTTGCTAAATTTTGACTAGTTGACTAGTTTAGACTAGAAGTGATGATGATTTTTATCTTCATTTTCATCTTGTGAAAAGCTCATACTGCAAGTCGTTTTTGAAAACATACAGTATTGCGTATCTACTAGGAAAAATAACATACTCTCGGTCGACAAGGCCGGGAATATGATTTTCCTACGAGGTGCGTATTATATTTTCTGCGATATATAACTATAAAATAAAAAAATAATAATAAATAAATAAATAAAAAATATAATTTATGAATTTTATTGTGTTAAAATAGTTTTCATCGCTAATTTAATAATAAATTTAAGTATGAAAATAATATATTTCTTATCGGCCTTAGAAAAAAATATTTCAGTACTATACTGGAAATGTTGCGGCGTCAAAACTTACCAGAAAAAAGAAAATTTTTGTACGATCACAGAAAAATAGTATTATTTGGAAGGCTGTCTTTATGTGTGGTTAGAGCAATTTGCGTTATGGATAGAACTTGCGATTTTACACCATTCTTGCTAAGGAGCACTATTACTGATGTTTTTTTATTGCTTGCTTAATATATTTTTATTTATTCAAATGTATTTCATACATTGTATGAAAATTTCGACTTTTTGAAGTGGTTTTTCACCATGAGGAGCATTCTTGCTAAGGAGCACTATTACTGATGTTTTTTTATTGCTTGCTTAATATATTTTTATTTATTCAAATGTATTTCATACATTGTATGAAAATTTCGACTTTTTTGAAGTGGTTTTTCACCATGAGGAGCATGGGCGTGTGTATAGTTAATATAAAGGTGACAAAAGACCAATAGGAAATTAAAAACAGAACGAATCTTATTTTATAACAAGGCGTTATGTCAATTGATGTAGCATTTTTTTTGTCGCCTAAGTTCGAATTTCCATCCATACGCATAACGCATGTTCAAAATAAGCCTGACATAGAAACGGACAAATGGATTTGCCAAAATAGTGATCTCTATATTAAATTCACTTTCGTATAACATATTCAACTCATGTAAAAGTATACGCATTAAAAAGGCAACCTGACCTGAAAATTATGAATACAAATTTTAGCATATTAATTTAGTCGAGATTTTATGAAATGATACATCGAAGCAATTTAAATAAACGAGCCTAAATTTATCAAAATCTTTAAAGCCCTCATAGATTTGGTAATAAAAATAGTTATATAAATAGTTATATAAAAGTGCATAATATATAATTCACATGATTTCATCATGAGAAACAACACTGGAAAAAAAACTCGTTTTGAGGTTAGAATGACAAATAATTTTATACTCAGATAGAACGCATTTTTATGAAAAAGATTGAGAGGACATTTTCCATCAGAATTCTACGTAAAATATGACGTATATGATGTAATTTTCCCGTTTTCAAATTTTGAATTTTCAAGAATGATGTCCGCCATATTGAATCCGCCATCTTGGATTTCAGACTTTTTTCACCAGGAATAACTCAAAATGTTACTAAAACATGAAATGACATAGGAAACGTATAATTACAAACACCTATATACTTTTTATAACGAAAAACGCGCCATTTCTTGAGAAATCCGGCCGCCATTTTGAATCCGCCATCATTGAAAATTGAAAATTTAGTCAAATATATTGTCGTATTGTTTTGATTGAGGAAAATTACTGTGGATCAAGAAAAA
>JAPWTK010001307.1:0-60546 GCA_029963805.1 Aromia moschata
ATGGTTTTACTGGAATTGGTAGACAAACTGATTTACCTTTTTTTATACATGGCCTCCAGTATGCAATAACAATTATAACTAGCGATAACATCACACCTTTTTTTATATGACGTCATCCACTTTTTTTAATTTTTTCACTTTTAGATTCTCCAGTAACAACTAATTCCAAAAATATATAACACTTGTGGTCTACAGTTATTTACTTGTGAGTTGATTTTCAATTCTAGTAAGTCTCTAACTTACAAACAAATCACTTTAGAGTGTAAGTGTTATACATTTTTTAACTTGACTGTTACTGGAGAATCCAAAAGGAGAAAAAAGTAGGGTGTTCTATTTAAAAAAAGGTTGGTGATGACACGATAAAAAATATGGGTGACGTCACTGCTACTTCTAATTATAGCGTAAGATGCGGAATTGAAAATATTAGTTTACGTTCCAAGGATTTTTCCAAAATATTTTTAGTTCGTTAAATATTGAATTTATGTGTACCATTACTTCCTCTCATATAGTATAAAGGATAAATCAAACCATACATAATTTTATTTTACTAAAGTATTTTGTATGGATCTGATAAATAGAAAATTATAAAATATAGTTCCTGTAAAACCTTTGAAAAAGAATTTTTTTTAAATAAATGGTTATATAGCTGGTTTTAATGTTCCATCGACAGAACATTTTCTTGCAATGAATGGTAATTTTCTAAGCACAAAAATATTTTCATTACTTACAGACCAACTAGACCAAGCCATTATAGACAATCCGATGACGCCAAGTGGAGGCGAAACCAAGTTCCGGGGTCGGAGGATCATAGACTCTAGTCGTTCTTAGAGTTTGACTGTTCTAGTTCTTGATCCATTATCTGTGATATTAATTACAAGATATTACATTTTTTAATAAACTGTATTATAGTTGTTAATGCACTCCATATAAAACAGAAATGATCACAAATGAACGAGAAGGTTAGGTTATCACGATATGGTAACTTCATAAAAAAGATTTATTCGATTTTAAATTTAATCAGCTAATTATTTTTAAAATAGAGGGCGAAAGCAGAACAAAATGACTATGTGATTTTATGAGTTTTTGTTTTAGTAAAGTATGTAATAACATTAATTGAAATATTACCCTCTCAAGCAAACTTGAGTTTTTAGATTCAGTATAGAAATTTTTGTGAAAAAAATGATAAAAAAAAAACTCTTCAGGCAATTGAGGCAACTGTTTTCCTGTTGCACTCTCCCCTCTACGAGGACGTCGCGAGCGGTCGTCGAACACGACGTCCACCTCGAGGCTAATGAGGGAGCTTCGTTAGTCAATTGTCTTGCTGACAACGCCGAAAGATCGGGTCCAGCGCGGAATGCCAAGTGGCCAAATTGATCATCAGTCCCGACCGGCATTATCAAATTACTCCTGTACCGGTTTCACTTAAATAATTTGATTTTCTATTGTTTTAAACGGCGGCGTTGTCTTTTGTTTTGCGGTATCCGCCGGGCATCGGTGATGCTGATTACGAGACATCCATGGCCACCTAGCGTTCGAACGTCAGAACTTGTCAGTGGCGTACAACGGGATCTAGCCGTAGAAAATTCGACGTCCATGTTTTCGTTTTTGTTTTTTTGTAATGTTTTTACCTTTTTGGTAATTTTCTAAGCATTTTTCACAGTGGTAAGCTCTGCGAGACTTCCGAAAATACTAAGGAATACCTATTTTATATACAGTGAGCTCGTAAAGTTTGGAAAAAATTCGATAAACCGTTATTGAAGGGTTTTCACAGGAAATCCTCGGACACGTCAACTTTACTTTTTTATAAAATGTCACTTTTTTCAGCCATCGACTTTTTTTTGTTTTGATTGTTTTTTGAGCTATGACGTCATCGGCAATTTTTTTAAATGGCAACCCATATTTTTTCGACGGATTTCGACAGAGCACATTTTTCTGAGTACGAATATGTCAAAAACATATCGGATTCAAGATGGAAGTTTTCGAGATATTCGGTTCCAAAGTTTCAAGAATGGATTATGTATATTATATCAAATGACGTAGATCCAGATCTGCCCAATAACACAATATAGTACCAACAAGACCGTGCACCACCTCATTTTGCAGTGATCGTTCGCGACTATGTAAACCAAGTATTTGCTAACCATTGGATTGGTCGGGGGAACTATCGAATGACCCTCTAGATCTCCGTATCTCACTCCCCTAAACTACTTTTTATGGGGCTATTTAAAGAGCAAAGTCTATTTCAATAGACCAAACGCCATTGAAGAATTAAAGAACAGAATTCGCAATGAAATTCGAGCCATTCAACCGATACTTTTGGTAAGGTTCTGCAAGAGTTTCAGTGGCGGATGGGATATTGCCAAGAAGTGAATGGAAATCACTTTGAAAATGTACTCTGATTTTCTTGTTTACTTTAATTATTCATCATTTGTACAGAAACTTTTTTCATTTGTTAAAATTGTTGTTGATTTATTATTACTTAAAAAATTAAACAAATTACTTCTAAATCTTTCAAAATGTTCGATAAGCTATTAAAATAAACAAATTGCTCCTAAAATCATTTAAAATGTTCGATAAGCTATTAAAAAGCTTGACCCACCCGATAGCTATGGTACATTTTAGCAACTTTGGAACGGAATATCTCGAAAACTTCCATCTTGAAGGTCATACGTTTTTGACATATTCGTACTCAGAAAAATGTGCTATGTCGAAATCCGTCGAAGAAAATATGGGTTGCTATTTAAAAAAATTGCCGATGACGTCATAGCTCAAAAACAATCAAAAAAAAAAAAATCAATGGCTTAAAAAAGTAACATTAAACAAAAACTAAACTAAAAAACTAAGACAAAAAAAACTAAAGTAGACGTGTCCGAGAATTTCCTGTGAAAACCCTTCAATAACGATTTATCGAATTTATTCCAAACTTTACGAGCTGTATGTATATGTACATATGTAGGTATATCATGTGGAAAATACTTATGGAATAAATTCGATATTTCCGTGACTATAAATATTTGCCAAAAACACTGAAACAGTTGAGGTAATGATTTTAGTGACGCTTAATTTGATTTATTTTACGTGCCTATCACGGCAATAGTTTTGAGTTACGACGTCATACGCATTTTTTTAATGGAGTGGTATATGTTTTATGTTATTTTTGGATAATACTTTTAAAGTTCTAATCAAGAAACCCGCACTTAATATCCTTATCTTATGCAGCTCTTGACATATTACCCTTTTTGGAAAAACAAAAATAACATTAACACAATTTGTTAAACTTGCAAAAGTTGTAAAATGAACTGTATTAGATATTATAACAATCGCTTAAATGTCGTCCATCAACACACCATCGTCGTCCATCAACACAAATGTCGTCCATCAACACACCACACCTATGACGAAATTCATTTCTAATTGAAATTTTTGTGACATTGTTATCAGGTGTTACTACTTTCATTTCTATGGTTATTCATTCTTTAAAATTATCTAAATTAATAAGCCTCGTTTTTTTTCAATTACCCACAGAAATATATCTATTGAGGTGGAATCTGATGATTTACCTCTCTATTTCAGACAACCTCGTCTTCCAATCCTCGTCTATTCGGAACAACTCCGTCTAAACAATTACTGCGTCAGTATCACACTTTACCGCTATTTCAAGCATTTTATTTATGTAGGTAAAATATTCTAAATCTCAGAAACTGTTAAAGATATGAAGTGTAGATTTCTTGATTTTTTGAAAAATCATTTAAAAGTTCCTATCTACAAATGGCATAAAAAACATACCATTCCATTAAAAAAAAATGCATATAACGTCAAAACTCAAAAAGTGGTGACGTCATAAACATGTAAAATATATCAAATCTATCGCAACTAAACGGCGTGTCTCATTCCACGTAAACCCATTTCAATTATGGGAAAATACATCAGAGATCAGAATTTATTCGAAGACCGCACGAATAAATATTTAATCACAACCAGAAGTTTCACTTCTCAACCAGTCACGGACAGATATTTCGTTCGAATGTAACTCAGCGCAGTGACGGCCAGCAAGTGAAAACAAAAAAACAAAGTAGACAATATTGCATTTTGGGAAATTCCTATTTTACCCATGAATACATAAACGCGAAATGAAATATTTGGAGGTACAAGTCGCCACCTCAATGTAAATATTCTCCACAATAGGATTTTTGTGACTGAACTCTCCGTAACATTGTTACAGAGAGTTTAAACAAATCATACAACTAAAATAATGAAAACTGATGGGGCTTGTAAGCGTCCATCAAAATGTATTTTCGAACAGTCCTTAATAGCCAATTGCTTGAAATAACATGATGAATGAATCAAAAAGCGAATGCAAATCCTATCACTAATCATGGAAAAATTTATGAATCCAATTTTAACCCAAGAAAAAAAGAAGAAAATATGGAAAGATATTTATTAACAATTTCTGCTAATACTTGAACTTTCACTTTCTAACCATATGACCACGGTACTGCGACAACTTCGATGCGACCTTTACTCAAGACATCACCCTTGTCATACGTCCGCACATACGTGACCCTCGCCCCTCTATCTCACAAGTAGTAATGGGACTGCCCGTCCAGTGTTTTATTTTTATTATTTTTTTATCTCCCATGTCCATTTACCGATATGACGGAATTATGTTTCAATTTATGTCGGGAACACCGCCATAATTTACTTGTATTTTAGATAATTTGTCACTGGCGAGGAGTATTCAATTAGAACTGGAGTTTTAGGGTAGGGAGTTCTACTACCCTCAAGACTTAAAACGACTTAAACATAATAAGCTATAAAAATAAGCCGAGACTCTCGTTCGTTGTTATTCGTCGTCAGATATACATCAGTGATAAGTCTGTTGTTTCTGATGACGAATGACGGTGAATAATGTACGATACTACTCGAAACAAAAAATCATGATAAACATAAAATACTCTGAAATCTAACAAGCTTGATCTGTCGTTTTTAATATCTTTTTTTTGTGTTCACGAGTACTCAGGGGGCACCACGTTTTCCACGATATTTCCATTTAGAAATAATTTCTGATTTTATAAATAATATATTTAAAATTAAGGATATATTTATAGTAAGAACCTAATCTACGCAGCTAAACACATCATTTTATCAAATAAAATTCGACACGCAACCTTGAATGATAAACATGCAATTTACTCGTAGAAATATATGCCAATGACGTCAATGGTAATTAAACTATCAAATAAGCTGTCTAAAATAAGCTCTTTCCTCTCATTAAGTTATTTAAAAACATCGCAATACAAACAATTTCAAAATCTTATACATTCACAAAGAGTATTAGATATATAATCTTAATTTACATAATGTATCAAAAGATGTAATAAAGTCCTTATAATAATACCATCATCCTACCTAAGTCATACCATCAGATTCCTACAATTATATTAGAAACCACATAGAGAGTATCTTCGATAGATTACCTCAGGGCACAATGTTAGGGCCTATGTTTTTCATACTTCGAATTGTCTTATCCGAATGGCAAAATATTTTCATCCTTGAAGGAAAATGTTCAATTTTTGCCAAATCAAAAATTTTAAAAATAAATTCGCTGTGCACTAAAATGGATAAATTATATGCACTAAAATAGATAAATTATGTGTATATTTTCAATATTTGTGTAGTGAACTCATAAGTTTTTGGTTATTCTGACTAAAGATTAAATCGTAGGGCTCATTGTCTTACTTTATGTCTTTATGATCATTGATTAAAATGATATATTTTCAATAAGTGCCTCACGCTTTAGTCAAAAAAAACTTATGAGTTACTAGACAAACATTGAAAACAGATACTTATTTTATCCCTTTTAGTGCATATATTAGTCGTGATTATCAGTGGTACTGAGCGACAAAACTTCTATTTACTGTATATGTTGTGAAAAAGAAATGGCTTCCACTCTGGTATGTACTTATTCTTATTATGTACATAATATATATACAATTCTAATAAAGTTTGTTCACAAAATCAGTCAATTTCCTAAATATTATTGTAATATGTTTTAAAAAAAAAGTTAAAAATACTTAACATGTCAATCAAGCTATAAATTTGGATGTTTCGAAACTATATTCGATTGATTGTATGATTTGACAAAGTAGCTCATGTTTGCTCATTTTTGAGTTATGACATCCGGCATTTTTTTTATTGTAATCCCTACTTTTCGAGCAGAAAATATGAAGAAAACTGTTTTTCTGCGTCTAACTATATAACACTTATTGTGTGTGAAATGAACATGACGAGGTCTGGAGCTGATTAGATTTTGAGTTTAATCAGTTATAGGGTTGGGAGCTAAAGAGAGTAACACTCTTTTTCCTTGTCTATAGTTAATTCACAAACGATGCAAGATATGCGTCAAAAAATCGAAAAAAATGTATTGCATATTTTTATAATACATGT
This sequence comes from Aromia moschata, assembly GCA_029963805.1. NCBI lineage: Eukaryota > Metazoa > Arthropoda > Insecta > Coleoptera > Cerambycidae > Aromia > Aromia moschata. Next base: position 6,448 of record JAPWTK010001307.1, read on the forward strand.
CCTCAAGAATGTCTCCTTAAGATCTCATAAAGATCAGAGCACTAGAACTAAAGTTGCAGCTATTAATAGCTACCTCTCAAGGAGCAAGTCTCCGCGCATCTCTCAGTGCAAGGTAGGTGCAATTTCTTTGAACTACAGACCGTATTATATCGATTTTTTGGAATCCGTAGAATGCCACATTTGTCGTGGAGTACTTTTGGACACCTATTCCAAATTTAATAATAAACCTATTCCAAAAAAAATGGACACCTATTCCAATAATTTTGGACACCTTCACCATTCCAAACTTTGAGCAATTTAATGTTATCTTTAGACTTCAAACTTTACATGCGATTATTTCGGAATTTACTTTTTCGAGAAATAACGTCGCGATGAGCAAGATTTCTCGAACACCGTTTCACCGACCGATCTGAAACTTTTAGGTGTGGTTTGTAATCACAAGAGCTAGTGATTGAATGAAGGAATTTAAACAATAATCACTATTTCTAGTGCAAGAAACCCAATCTGAGAAACCTCGAAAATCGACTTTTTTGAGAGAATCGTCGCCATGTTCGAAAAAAAAATGTTTACAAAACCCTCCATTCAATTACTAGGGAACGCTATACACTAACGTCTTTTTTTTTTAATTCTTAATTTCAGTTGAGCCATTCACAAAAAATCATGCTCACCGCAAGCAATGGGACAAAACAACGTTTTTGGAGCGAAGGCCATAGATCCTCTAATTGTGAAAATTTTCGATTAAAAAAATGTCATAAGTACCTCATAATATGTACAACTCAATAACGTAGTGTTTTTTTGAATAAAAGTTTGATGACTTGGTTAGAAAAATGATAAAAACCCTAAACTTTCTCAGGCCTCAACATATATAACCCCTTAAATACTAATAGGTTGGAAGGGTTGCAGGGGGTAAGTATTAAAAAATTGGTGCAATAAGTGTTTTTAACATAAATTTTAATAATCGTACAGTGAAAAAGTTTTAAAAACCTCGTACTCTTCTTACCCCGCCCCCTCCCCCCTTGGAGAACGAGAGGGGACAACTAGAATAAAATATAAGGACAATACTAAAAATTTGTGTGTAACTAAACTAAAATTGAATTTATGTTTATTGGGTTGATGGATTGTTGGTTGATGGATTTTGTTGTACATAGGAGGGGAGGGTCAGTTTTTTCATTGTATTAATGTGAATTAGCACGTTCGCTACCGCGCGTCTGAGGTTCTTATAGACTACCAACTCATATACGAGCCATGACGCGGTATACATGTTAAATTAAAATTTACTATTTGTGTTTGCTATACGGAAATAAGACTGCAGAGTACTCCCCACGAAAGGCTCACGCATATGAGCTTGATATGAAAAACCAAAAAAAAAAACATGGGAAACACTCTATCTTTTCTTATGGTGGTAGCGAACATGTTAATAAATATACATATTTATGTGACGTGTCGTTTATGGGTTTTTGAGATAGTATTACATTATTAAGTCTCTACTGTCATTTTACTTTCATATCCATATCCAAAAATGGATCATACGGGTCATAAAGGTCATTCAAGACATCAAGGTCATAGATGCCATATAGGCTATAGAGGTCATATGGATGACAAAGGTCATATGGATGACAAAGGTCATATGAGTCATAAATATCATATGAGCCATATAGGTCATAACGGTCATATCGGTGGGTCATACAGGTAATAAAAGCCATACATTCTCAGATGTCATATTGGTTATAAAGGTCATATCCAAATATATAATTCATAAAAAAAAAATAATATAATAAGAGTAGTGATTCCACTGGCAGCGATTTTTTTATACCATTTTCGGCACGGACTGCTAAGCTCGTGTAATCGCCGTAAATTTAAAAATCGTTGACCCTAACGACTGAGCATAAAGGCCGTTATGAACCCCAGGACATAAATAAATTAAATTATTGCAGAGCATCGAGCAATCATAATTCATGGTTTTCTGAAGCTTTTTCAGCTAAAATGCAGTTTCTCTCTCCCCCAGCCTCAATTTAAAACCGGATGAAGCGGCCGTAGTCCAGCGGGGATGATTACAGGCGAGCCAGAGTCGAGCAGGACACATAAATATATTTAAAGATATTTCCTTCCACGTCAGAATTGCGCTCTGTTGACATTTGCCTGCAGGTCTGACTGGTTGGGGTGGAGGAAAAATACAAAGAATGTAGTTTCTATAACGAAATTGATTCCTCTAAGCAGAAAGTAACAAAGTTACACGATTAATGTTATCCATTTTTATTATACTACAAAAAAAAATTTGTAAGTCAATCTTGATAATTCATTATATTTGTTTATATCGTAAAATAAAATAAATAAAACACATTCAGATACTAGAATTTCTTAATTTATCACTTAAATTAAGAGCTTAATTCATCAATAAATTTCTTAATTTATCACTAATATTTTACTAAGTTCTGTTTTAGTGGAATTCCAATTGTCAACTATCTCAATATAAGTGATGGGCAAAAGTATGAACCACATAAATATCTCTGAAATTAAAAGAAATATTAATACGAAATTTGAAACGTGAAAATTATCGTTAATAATCCATAACTTGAACTTAACTTGAAATATATAGAGTGTTACAAAAACATTGGTTTAGCCATTAGCAAGCCAAGTTTTTTTTTTCAGGATGACTTGTATATTTTCACATTTTCAGATTTTTTGAGGAGCTGATTTTAACGAACTATATGTAATTGGCATCTAAAGGGAATATTTTAGAAGCAAGATAAATCAAATTTGTAATTTTCATAGTTTTTACATAAATCTCAGTAGATACAAAAAACTCGTGGGCAAACCCTCAAAAGTTAAACGGTCGGTCTGGCATTTACAGAAGTCCAACCATAGGGCCATTTTTTAGATGAAAATTTAGCCGGATCCAGATTCTTAGAGCTTTTGAATAACTAAATAGTTCCTACTACGTTAGAGGTAAACGTTATCAAGAAGTTGTCTCCTGGTAATATCTGGTTTCAGCAAGATGGGGCACCACCTCATACACGTCATGTTCCATATTAAATCAACACTTCACAATGGACTGTATGAAGAAATTGGTGATATTAGTAGGAACTGAACGGCCTGCGCGATCCTCCGAGTTTAGTTCAGTGAGGTTATCTAAGTAATTTCACCCGACATTAAGTAATTTCATCCTCTGGGGTCATTTAAAGTCAACGGTTTATTTTCCGAGACCGAACAGGTTGTCACAATTGGCTCAGATAATAACTGAGGGAATTCAAAACAATATACACGGTGGAGACTTTAACTGGAATATATTCGCTAGCGGGGTGGTGAATGATTTTTCAAAAAAATTCCCGAGACAAGTCAACTTTTAAATGTATTTACCTACATTTTGCAAGTAATGTGAAAATATATAGCCCTTCAGGGGTGGCTGGAAACCACCCTCGACATGATTTTTCAAATGCAACCCTATGGCTTGTGACCCCTCATTGTAAATCTGGTGGAAAGAGGAATCCAACGCACTGATCAAATTTTAATTTTTAGTATGTTTGTAGGGTTGCATACAATTAAAACAATTTAAAAATTAAATTTATTTTCAACGTAACAATTGTTCAAAATGTGCACCATTCACTTGTTGGCAGCATCCCAGTCTGTGGTAGGTTTCGTCCCTTACATTATGCAACATTTGCGGTATTATTTTTCGATTTCCTCTCTTATCCTTTCCTGCAGATCTGATATGTTGTTGGGTTTCTGAATGTAAACCCTACTTTTAAGATGTCCCCACAAAAAGAAATCCAGTGGTGTAAGATCTGGAGATCTTGCTGCACTCAATATTACCTCGCCTCCCAATCCAACTACCGGGAAAAATTCTGTCCAGATACTGACGAACAATGGCAGCATAGTGTGGTGGGGCCCCATCTTGCTGAAAACGTAACCTCTCGTCGGTCAAGTTAGGGTTTAAGGGGGTTTGGAAATAAATGACATAGCACTGGCATTAGTTCGCGCTGGAGTAAACGCAAGCATCTTGCTCCATTAAGAGTGTCATCAAAGAAAAATGGTCCTACAATTCTATCTTGTATTATTCCGGCCCACACATTAGTTTTCTGTGGCGCTGAGTATGAAGTTCCCTCATCAATGGGGGTTCTCTTCAGCCCAGTAACGACAATTTTGGCGATTTACATGCCCATTTAATGTAAAAGTAGCCTCGTCAGAAAACTAGCCACTCTAAAGATAACTGGTTTTGATCAATACAAGTCATCAATAAATCGCAAAATTCCACTCGTCGATCTGGATCATCTTCAAGTAGCTCTTGAACAGCTTGCATTTTATATGGGCGTTTTTTCTCATATTTAAGTATTTTTTAAAACTGTTTTGTGATTAAGATTACTATCACGGGCCAGTTGACGGGCTGGAGTGATTGGATTTTCTTCTAGAGCAAGCAACAAATTCAACTTCGTGTCGTCATCAACAACAGCCTGCCTCTTACTCGGTATTTTCCTGACATGACCCATGTCTCGATGTTGTACCTCAATTTTACTAATGGTACCTTGATTTAGTGGTGGCAAGTCAGGATGCGTTTCTCGAAACAAGCGAACAACTTCGCATTGAGTTCGCGCCCTATCACCATATCCAATCATCATCAAAATTTCGATTTTTAGTGATTCAGTTAAATAAGACATTTTCACCAATTTCAAATAACACTTCGTTTCAAACTCTGAATACAGCATACAAACTAAATTACTCTTTGCGGCCGTGTAAAAACACTAGCAAAAAATAACAAATATCAGTTGTGGCAAAAAATTGCTTGGAATTTTTGTGGGGACACATGAAAAGTAAGGTTTACATTCCAAAACTAAACAACACACATTTTGAGTACGAAATTGTTGCGTTAAAAATAAATTAAACTATAAAATTACGTTTTAATTGTATGCAACCCTCAAACATACTAAAAATTAAAATTTGATCAGTGCGTAGGATTCCTCTTTCCACCAGCTTTACAATGAGGGTCACAAGCCATAGGGTTGCATTTGAAAAAATCATGTCGAGGGTGGTTTCAGCCACCCCTGAAGGGCTATATTTTTCATATTACTTGTAAAATGTAGGTAAATACATTTAAAAGTTGACGTGTCTCGGGAATTTTTTGAAAAATCATTCACCACCCCGCTAGCGAATATATTTCAGTTAAAGTCTCCACCGTGTATATACGGCCGAGCATGGTCTAGTTAGTCTGTGATTCTAACCGTATATCAATGCAGTCTGTGCGACTGCTTTAATGTCAGTGGGAACTAATATCACCAGCACAATTAATATATCACTTTAAGGAGGATATTTTAAACTTACTTTTGATAGTGACATACAAATTACATTTTTCGCTTAATAAAAATATTACAGTCTTGGAGACAAAAGTTATTGAACAACCCTCGTATGAACGTGTAAATAAATTTTAATGAAATGGAAACGATAATTCAAGAGAATGAACCCTACACCAAGCGATTCCGTACAGCAGAAACTGAAAAATTCCTTAATAAGGCCTGACGATAAGCTAATTAATTTTATCGAACCATCAACCGGCGTTCGCTACGTATCTCGAAGAGAGAAAATAATTTAATTAGGCATCTGTAAAATCGTTAAAGGTCCCCGAACTTATAAATTTACCAGCCATATGCCACCGACGGCCGATATAAATAATTGCGGAAATAAATTTTAATGGTGGCGCGTTAGCACCACGACAACGGCCGATCGGCCGCAGGACGGACCGCTCTATTACGGCCAACTGTGACTAAAACCTCTAAATTAAGTGGCGTGGCCGTTCTAAATTTTTTATATCGACGGGAGGAACGGGAAGCCGCCTAACGGCCATAAGCCACGTGACAGAGGCCTGCCGACACCTGAAGGCATTCTTTTAAGGCCCCTGTACACGTTTGGCCAACTAGTTAGGCCAATGAGTTGGGCCAACGTGTGTACAAGACTACTTGGCGTAACTTGGTCGTTGGTGGCCAGCGTTGGCCGACCAGCCGAATGTTGTCGGTTTTTCGTGCACACATCAAAAGATCTTAGTGCAATCCGGCAAAAGTGTTCACACGTTGACCTCTTCTTCAGTTCGTGGTTGCCGTTAAAGCGGAAAATATATATAATTAAACTGGCAGCTTGTTGGGTATTCAGTCTACTAATTACTTACATAACACTAGCACACAAAAAAAGAAAAGTGGTTATTACTTTTTGATCTGACCCATCCAGGGTTATGTATTTCGATGCGCTGAATCCGAATTTGAGGTCAGTTTAACCCGTACACCCTCAAAATTTTGAGTAAATTGCAAAAAACCGCTAAAAATCGCTAAAAATGGCAAAATAATGCAGTTATGCAAGCGATAAATTTTTACGAACTAGATCAAGTATGTTTATTATGTATTTCGATGCGCTGAATCCGAATCTGACGTTGATATAGTTCTTCAACCCTCCAAATTTAGAATAAAATGCAAGAAACCGCTGAAACTCGCTAAAAATCGTGAAAATTGAAGTTATGAAAACGAAAAAATTTTTCGAACTAGATCATGTATGTTTTTTGTGTATTTTGATGCGCTGAATCCAAATCACAAGTTGATTTAGCTGATAGACCCTCCAAAATTAGAATAAATTGCGAATAACCGTTGAAAATTGCTAAAAAATCGGGAAAAATTGCAATTATGCAAACAAAAAAAAATTCTTAAACTAAATCAAGTATTTTTCTTATGTATTTTGATTCGCTGAATTCAAATCCGAAGTCGGTTTGGCTTGTACACCAAGCCAACTTGTTGCCAACTTTAAATAAATTGCGAAAAAACGCTAAAAATAGCAAAAAATCGTAAAAAGTGAAATGAAAAGAAAAATGAAGTAGTAGATAATATCAAAAAAAAATATTGTTCTTACTCACAGTAATAAACAAACCATGATTCCTTTCAAATTATACTATAATATCTATAGATTGTAATTATAATTAAAAAAAAACGACCTTCCTTGATTTTACACTGTTCTTCGCTTGTGTCGAACTCTTTTTTCTTCGAATGTTCTATGCAGAAATATTTCTCTTTCGTTTTCTATTTTCTCTCGTTATTTCTCTCTTTAAAGTCCAGCAAAAATCGGGCATCATGTTGACTTTCCATATTCCTTGATGCCAATTCTCCATTTCACTTATGTCTTGATGAAATCGTTCTTATTCTTCACTGTAGTCGATACAAGCGAAGAACAGTGTAAAATCAAGGAAGGTCGTTTTTTTAATTTAAATTACAATCTATTGATGTTATAGTATAATTTGAAAGGAATCATGGTTTGTTTATTACTGTGAGTAAGAACAATACTATTTTTTGATATTATCTACTACTTCATGACTATTTTTTACGATTTTGGCTATTTTTAAAGTTTTTTCGCAATTTATTTAAAGTTGGAGGGTGTACAAGCCAAACCGACTTCGGATTTGAATTCAGCGCATCCAAATACATAAGAAAAATAGTTGATTTAGTTTAACATTTTTTTTTTCGTTTGCATAATTGCAATTTTTCACGATTTCTTAGCAATTTTCAGAGGTTATTCGCAGTTTACTCTAACTTTGAAGGGTCTACCAGCTAAATCAACTTGTGATTTGGATTCAGCGCATCAAAATACACAAAAACGTACTAGATCTAGTTCGAAAAAATGTTTCATAACGTTTTCATAAATTTTACGATTTTTAGCGGTTTTTTGTAATTTACTCTAAATTTGGAGGGTTGACAAGCTAACTTAACTTCAGATTCGGATTCAGCGCATCGAAATACATAATAAACATACTTGATCTAGTTCGTAAAAAAATTTATCGCTTGCATAACTGCATTTTTTTGCCATTTTTAGCTATTTTTAGCGTTTTTTTGCAATTTACTCAAAATTTTGAGGGTGTACGGGTTAAACCGACCTCAAATTCGGATTCAGTGCATCGAAATACATAACCCTAGATGGGTCTGGTCAAAAGTAATGACCACTTTTTTTGTGTGCCGATGTAATTATATAATCAACTTATCATGTATTTTTTAATTCACTTTGTTCTGTTTCGATGAATATTCAGCATCCACCATTTTCTTTTGCGTACTTTTTTTAATCACTCCTCTTTGGTGCACATTTCTATAATAATTAAAAGTGTTGTACGAGTAAATTGCCGCGGCTGCGTCCAAATCCATCCTCGTCAAATGGCCAATGCAGAATGAGCAACGCCGACGTGTAAACAGTGTCCTTATTTTTTGGCCCAAACCCAACTCATTGGCCCAATAAGTTGGCCAAACGTGTACAGGAGATCTTAATATAATCGAGTTCTTAATATTTTGAGGTGAGCAGATAGAAAAGGTATGAATTAACAAGTCTATACGACAGTTCTGAAAACCGCCAAATTTTCAATTGTTTTCAACCACGTGCCCTCAAAGCATGGCATCAAAGAACGATGCTTATACCGGGTGTTTCAGTCGCAAAAAAGCGGAAATTATCATTCAAAACTCTGTTCTATATTGTGAGTATATTTCCTTGAAATATGATTTTACTGCAGTACATTTTTATTTTATGAATTTTTTATTTTAATATTAGTTTTACTTTAATGTATTGTTTTTTTTTCCTAATACATATGCATTACTTTTCTTTTTTATACTATAGAACTTCGTAACGAGCCATCCAAAAAAAAGTCATCAAAATCAGCCGAGCAAAAAAAGACGTATTTCTATTCTTAATCATAAATTTATAACCTTATTTAATTGTCAAGGCTGTTACATTAAACATAAAAGCTCTAATACTTTTAACTAATGGTTTCAGTCAATCACCCTGTATATTCACTATGAATGAGAATGGAATGTTTCTTTGATTCTAACCAAAACTCTTTTCAATTTTTAAAATTTAGTTGTTGCCTCTGGAGCAAATCTTGTAACCAATGTATCTTCCATTTCACCTAACCAAATTTCTTTATATTCCAAATAAGAATTTTTTTCGAAAATTCGGATCCAAGATGGTCGCTGAAAATTAATTTGATATGTATAAAATGTAAAAAATTGTATGATCTTATGAATAAAATTTAGCAACGATGTTTTCTTTTACAACAGATTTTTAAACATATTGTACATTTACTTATATCTCTATCATGTTAATGACGACATATTTTTTATTTCGCCTGAAAATATTTAAGCTCAAATGGAACTAGTCGCTTCAACGGTAAAAGTCGTTATAATTACAGCAGGCATACAGCTACACGACACATAGGCAATTCGCGTAGCATGTGATGGGGGTTGCCTTAGTTTGATTTGCAGTAGTCCGCTGTTAGCTGGTGCTGTTGTACAACATCTGCTCTCCACTGTTACGTTGAATAGTATAACATAATTGCAATAAACTCTGGCAAACATACGAAATGCTACTAGTTGTTTTCGTGTATAACACTTATGATGCATACGCCTCTGTGGGGCGTCCCGTTTGTAAAATAATAAACTAGTTTCAAAGAAATATCCCAAAATAATATAAAAGTAGTAATAGTATAGTATCAAACAAAAATTTGATATTCAACAAAAAACACTGGATGAAAAGTCTTTGTCCTAAGTATCCTCCTAACTTCTGGTAACTGTAACTAACATACATTTTACTTATCAAAATAGTTTATTTTTTAATTGTCATTTCTTTTACTTTGTAAACAAATGCATTGACTGGCAGCACTCTACTTGATATTCCGTTAATTTAAAAATGATTACGGACAAATTTTAAAATAAAAAACGTATAAACTTTATTTACAAAAATCGTTATTAAATCGCAAATAATTCCTCAAGGTGTTCATCGTTAATCCACTCATGTCATTGAATTAAATTTACATAGACTTCATGAATATTAATCATGGTGACTGATTATGGCACACGCCAGTAACTTGTTTAGGCAAATTTGGTACCATCTGCCCGTTTACCTGAGCACTCTCGAAGAACTACAGGCCTCGTTTAAGACGACAGATTGCAATCTGTAGTGCCATCGTCTTGAGACCAGTCTTCCTCGTGTTTGTTTGTTAGCAGCTAGTATTGACATCAATGCGGTTTTTTAGTTTAAAATTCAGTGGATTCTAATCAAAGATATCTATATGAAAAAAAGTAGTGATAATTTTAAATTAACCACGGTGGTTTCGAAAGTGCAATTTTCAAGTGAAAATATAAATATTCTAACCTTAACATATTTTTCTAACATCAGAGATATTTATGTAATGTATTTCAAACACAACACACACGTCAACACTGTTTCCAGTAACACAGAATCACTACGCGTTACTACCAATAGCGAAACTCAACGGACGCGTTTCGCTAACCATGTTGGCATCATCAGTAGATTATTAAAACTAATAATAAATCTAACTATCTATCACTATCTATCAGCGAGGGCTGATAGTAGTTGACATTCTCGTATTTGAGTAAGAAAGCATGGGATCCACATCATGTTGTAGAGGGCGACTACTAGGCCTAAGAAGGCTACAAAAAAATCAAATGAATCTTGCAAAAAAGAAATTCAAAAAAGTCTGCCTCACCAGATAATATTGGAAATGGCTTACGAAATATTTGTGAACTTTTGTCGTTATTTAATACCAGCTGACTGTTAGGTATCGAGGTACGGGGCATTATCTTTATGAATGGTACTATTGAATTACTTTCAGATGAATCTAACTGTCCACTGTCTCGTTCATTTCTTATTGGCTAACATCTATCATATGCTCCTGGAGTGGGTACTGGAACCTTCGGCGTAGAATAAAAAAACTGGACGTTTCCCACGAAACACCGAACTACGATTAAAACCGAGTTTTAATCTTTTCCTGAAGATGCCAACTTAGTTGGCGAAACGCGCGTCAAGAAAAGTATAGTAGATCGGTGTTTCGTGGGAAAACGTCCAGTTTTTTTTTCATATTGATTATTATTCTCACAAGCGTGTTGGGCTAAATAAGATTTCTTTCTTCTGCCGTATTTTAAATGATTTATATATTCTTTGATCGAATTAAAAATGATGTATTTGTTTGCCCAATATACTTTAGTCTTACAACCAACCTCACCTTTACTGAGAGGAGAGGAAGCTCGATAAACGGGGAATTAGAAAATGAGAACTTCCTATTTTATGTAGGAAGCAGTTGTGTGAATCATTAGGGATATGTCTAAGAATAGTACTGTATCTTTCCTGTATACAACATATTCTTAAAATTATTTTCACAATTTTTAATGACTAATACATAATAAAAATGGTATTGGAGGTTTATTGTTTTCTACTTTATATGTAGCATTCATAATTTCAGTAATGGCCATTTATCACAGTTTTCCGATATTTTATTGATATTTCCGCATTTTTTCAACTATTACCATGGGAGACCCTCAGAGACAATCAGTATCATCACATTCTACGGGACAAATGTTAGGGGAAATCACCTCGATCTCTCGTTGCCCACGTTAAGCCAAATTCAGCCATTTTAACATCCACCTTTTCATAAACAACGTATGATAATAATGAGTTGATGTCACTTTATGATGTTGAAAACATTCGCCGTTATATTAAAATCAATTTTGATTCAGATATCTATCTTTCAAGAACGTTATTTATAAGTAACTACATTTATGTAACTCCAGAATCTAAATTCTAAAATATAAATAAATACCTACTGCGGATTTTATATTTTGGTTCATCTGGCAAGACTTGATTTTCAAAATAAAATAATATGTCTCACTCATTATGAACGTAATTTTTTTTGTCTGTAATCTATCTAGTAACTTTTAACATTGTCCCTAACTAAATGAATTTTGCATTCCTTTTTTTTTTGGCAATTAGAGGTTATTTAGAGTTGAAAACATTTTAAAAATGAAGGAAAAGGCAAAAAAAAAGTGTGCGTACACACATGACAATTAAGGACAGCTACATCCCTGAACAAAGATAAAAATATAAAATCTGCTGAATAGTTTAACTTTTCTGCGGCATTGCAAAAAGATAACACATTCGCCGAAAGTTCGCGCCATCCCAGTTTTGAAATGATTTAGACCAATCACATTCATTCCGCGAAAAAAAATCCGCAATTCGCCGTTGTGACCACTAGGCTTACTACTAAACGTACGTCTGTTGTCTTCTTCGATCAACCGAGAGAACTTTAGGAACCGTCTTCCCATTCATGAGCAGACCAGGCCTTAAACAAGCCGACGGATGCATCCTTTGTCGAGATTAATTAAAATAAATTAATCGGCAAGGCGATCCAACGATTCCCTTGCATAAGATGCGTTCGCGTTAAGGTCTATACACACTAATCAAACGAAGGTAAATTTAATTTTTTGGCGTTCGATAAAAAGTTACTTGCTCTCCATATACAACGAACGGACAAATTTGTCATCCGTGTATGTTGTCGTCGTCGAAAATTGAGGTCAGACTCAGAAGCCCCATACACCGATAAACAATTTACGCTACACGGTGTGTTGCGCAAACATTTTGATCATGAATGCCCATGTTTAAAACGTTAGGTAGGACCCACATCTGAGCATTTTTGACTTCAAATCCAGACAGCAGATCTAGAAAACATGAACCACGTGATCGCGCAAAGCTGACGCAACCGCGTCTCCTTTTTCAATAGTCCACACTGGTCAGCTGCAGTCGTCGAAAACCGCAACAAAACAGAAACCTTTTAATATTTATCTACAAGATACGTGGCACGAAATTGTTGTGAAAACTGCACTAAAGCACATAAAAGCGTTTCGAAACGCGAAACGTCATGCAACAGATTTAATCAGTGTATGCCTTTGTTTGAACATGTTGAACAATACGTATAAATGTTGTCGTGTACGGTAAATGTTAAATTTTTTATGTAAAAAATGTTGTACGCAAATAAAAACGGATTTATCAACGGGAGCAAATGAAACATTTTAGCGAAAATTCGTTAAATGTATCGAAATCTACTTGAATTGTGGAAACTAAAATATGAAGTTTAAAAAAATCGCAGAATACGCCAAATTATTAAAGAATTTGAAGGAAAAGATTCTAACATTGATAGAGACCAAGCAAGAAAACATATTCAAAATCAACTTGGAATCTAACAGGTGTCGACAATTCAGTATTGTTATTTAATGAAGTTTGCGCAAAGAATTGCGTTGTCTGAGGACAACCACTATTTGAGGAAATTGTTTAGTCGTGTATTATGGAGTCTATTAATAATTGTATTAGTTAAAATGAGCCGCTAATGTGTGTAGCAGTTAATATACGAGGAGTGTAAATTAAGTAGGAGTGTAATTAACGTAGCGCCCGATTTAGCAGCACTGCGGAGACGGGACTTTAACGGGAAAGGCGGTAGGTTAACATGTAACAACCTTCAGTCCAAGTTTCAATTTGTAAGAGTCATTTGTTTGTTCCTTGTGAATGTTATTTTCATGTGCGTTTTAAAAAAGAGTGATTAATTTTGAGCAACAGTGTGCTATCAAGTTTTGCTTCAGATTTGGACACAGATGGATACTTTGCAAAATTTCAACACGCCTACGGAGATATTGTTTTTTCAAGAGCCCAGGTTTTTGGGTGGTTTAAGGAATTTTTGGAGGGAAGAGAGTCGATAGACGATGAACCACGCAGCGGAAGGCCTTCATCTTCAAGAACCGGTGAAAATGTCGATAGAATACGGGATCTTGTGCATTCAGATCGTCAGTTGACGACAAGAATGGTCGGGGAAGAGTTCAATTTGAATCACACCACTGTTCATCAGAAAGGTGTCTTGTCTTTTTGGAATCGATTGAAAATGATCCCCATTTTATGGAACGTGTCATTACTGGTGATGAGACTTGGGTGTTTGAATACGACCCGGAAACCATAGCACCAACGCATGAAATGGCACACTTCGAGCTCCCCAAGACCCAAAAAAGCAATAATGAGCAAGTCGAAAATCAAATTCATGCTGATCTGCTTTTTTTGATAGCCAGGAAATTGTCCACAAAGAGTTTGGGCCTCCAGGCCGAACAGTAAATCAACACTTTTACAAAGAGGTTCTTGAAAAACTTCGAAAAAGTGTCATGCGTTTGAGACCAAGAACAACTGGATGTTGCATCACGACAATGCGCCTTGTCACACAGCCATTTCAGTAAACGAATTTTTAGCAAGTAAAAACATTCCTGTGGCCCCTCAGCCACTTTATATGCCTGACTTGAGTCCTCGTGGCTTTTTCTCTTCCCAAGATTGAAAAATCACCTCAAGGGACGTCATTTTATGACCATAGAAAACAATCAAATAGCTATAACAGACCAGCTAAAGGCTATTCTAGTGAATGCGTTCCAGCACTGCTATGAGGAATGGAAGAACCGTCTCCACGGCTGTGTGGCTTTCGAAGGAAGTTATTTTGGAGGAGACAATACTGAATTGTAGTTCTATTCGAATAAAAAAATCTCTCATTACTTAATTTACACACCTCGTAGTAGTATATTTTACTCCAGACGTCCAATTCCTTAATTTTATTTATGTATCATCATGAACAAGGTTCTTAACCGAATGATTTCGTTCGAAGCCGTTCGTTCGCCTTCGTTCGCTGGGTGTGTACCCGGTTTAACTACAGTCGAATTCAGCTCGGACCTCTGCAGGGAAAACCTCATTCCGATCGCGTGTTGACGGACGTGCGACGGCTGACGACCGCGCCGTCGTCTGGTGCGACAGAGTGAGACGAAGGAAAATGGAGGATGTATTATTCGAAACATGCGAAGCGCGATTCTTTTCGATTTTTTCTTCGGCGCGCGATTACCATTAACGGAATCGAGCGATAATTTAAAAATTCTTCGTCTTTTCTGCAAGAGCAGAATTTTTTATGTCTGCCAGGAGTATGGATATCTTGATTTATCGAAAGATTTATGACCTGTATAGGATCGAACCGAATATAACAAGCGACAACAATTCTTAGAACAATTCCAAATTTGAAAACTTATGTTTCCTTCAGAACTGTGAATTGGCCTACAGGTTGACACTCGATTGTTATTTATTGTAAATCTGAACACAACATCATTTTATTTATATCATACGAGGTATGTAATTTAAGTAATGAGACTGGCAACGTAGCGCCCGATCTAGCAACACTGCGGAGACGGGATTTGGAAGAGCGGTAGCTTAACATGTAATGCACCTTCAGTACAAGTTTAAACTTGTTAGAGTCGTTTGTTCATTATTTGTGACTGTTTTCGTAAACCGGTTTTTTCTTGTGCGTTTTAAAAATGGGTGACATTAATTTTGAGCAATTGTCGGGTTTCGCTTCAGACTTGGACATAGCGCAACGGATACTTTTTCAAAACTTCAACACAGGCGTGTTGACACGACAAACAAAGACAGTGTTTTTCAAGAGCCCAGGTTTTTCGGTGGTTTAAGGCATTCTCAGGAGGCTGAGAACAGATTGAAGATGAATCACGCAGCGTAAACACAAATGTCAATAGAATACAGAATTTTGTACGTTGACTTACTCACTGCCGTCCCTTATGCTGTTGAAAAATATTTCCATTATATTAAAAATAATTTGGATTCATAAAAAGACTCGTGAATCGGATATGTTCTTTGACAAGTGTTCTTTGACAAATATTAAACACAGTTAAGGGGTTACACCTATTTGAATTTTTTTCTTTTTCGATTTTTTTTTGTTGGCTTAAATGACGTAAAAACAACCCAAAAATGATATCCAATAGCAACCATGGTTCAAAAAGTGTTTTAAATGACCCTTAGAGCTAAATTTCTGAATTAACTTCTGATGCTCCGAAACGCTTTTGAACTCTTGGCGCGTTTATAGTAACAGTTTGGAGTCGCTTAGCTCAGTCAGTACTTTTATAGACATTACTCATACTAAATATAGATGGCGCTGATACAGGTGTACTAAAATTTAATCGAGTAGTCAGTTTATACCTGCATAACCTTTATACCTTTCAAAACTTTAAACGCGATTATTTCAAAACCATGTTTTTCAACACAGCTTGCAAATAACTTCTGCTTCATCTGATCGACTTCAAATTTTAACTGTAGCTTCTTAGATAGATTTTAAAGAGGAGTACACACAATTATTAATATTGATTAACAATCACGTGTTTTATAAATGTTTAAATGTCAGTTTTTGGTTAAAAAGGAAAAAAAACACAAATTCACGTCAATTTACGAAAAATGATTATTTTTTCATAATCGTGTGTATTTCTCTGCTAAATTTAATATAGACTATGAAAAAAAAATTGTTTTTTGTCCTAGGTGCAAATGGAAAAGTTTTCGTAAGGCCGCAAACCTCCTAAAAAAGACATGCTGCTTCAGACGCCTGTACTGCCGTCATTTTGGAAGAAAAAATTAAATAAAAAATCGTTTTATTCACCTTTTGACATGTTTAATAAACCCTGAACATTCTATTTTGATTGCTCAATTGAATCATTAAAAAAAATAATCCCAAAAAAAGTTTTTTTAAATTTTAGACAATTCAAGTAGGTAAGTCGTTAAGGTAGTCTAAACGTCTGCGGAATTAGGACACGGAGTTATAAACTGTAAATATTTCATATTGCAATATTATAATCTTGCAACGGAATATTTTTATATTGTTATTAAAATCTATTGAATTTTTAATTGGGAAACTAGGTTTTGCAACAGGGAAATTTGAGTACAAAAAAGTGTTTCGGTGTTAAACGGAAAAGTGTGAATTTGTTTCTACGCCGAAGGCTAAATACACCTCCAGTATCCCAATTATAATTTAATCCAGACCGTTTTTTTTTTCCAGTCAGGAGTTAGCCCAAAATCGCACATTTCTTTCAAATTTTACTTTGACGGCGCAAAAAAAATACTAAAAGGATCATCTGTTTTTAACCATTAGCGGACGGGCATTTGGGGCTTATGATTCCTCTAAGAAAATGCATAAAAGTGTTGATCGTGCAAGATGCATAGAAGTGTTGTTGGTCGCGCCAGTATACTGTATTTCCCGTTCAGAAGAGAACCGCTAATATTAAATGTTTCCTCTTCAAAAAAATTCAATTATTTGACTGAAAAAATAGAAAACAAAATGTCCTAGTAAGTCATGACATCGCTCTTAACGAATCTGTTATTAGATTTCTGAAATTCATGACGGATGCAAGTTAGTAGTTGCTGAAATGAAAAAAATGCATTATTAATAATGAAAGCATGTAGAAGAGAAATTTGGGGTTAGCAATTGTGAATTAGACGTCTACAATTCAAAATGCTGGATATAAAATAGCGGATTCAAGATAGCGAATTCAAGATGTCAACTTATAATAGAAGAATGATAGAAATAATGGAAAAATATACGTCAACAACTTTGACTACGTATTTGATTTAAAATCTTCATAATTCAAAATGGCGGATTCAAGATGACGATCGAAAAACAAAAAATCACGATATACGAACTCTTGAGTACATATTTTCATCAAAAATATTTTATTTTCCACTTCTTTTCAGAAACTTGATTATCGATTGTATTATTGATGATTGCTTATCACGTAACGATACTGCCAATGTCACCAAACCAAGAAATATTCATCACATGATAAATTCAAGTGATAATAACACATTTTGGTATTTCGAATTTATTTTAACATATTGTATGGACATTTCTTAATTCGGCAACAGAATGAAAACAATGCTCTTCCCAAGTAAATAGCTCATATATATATACTTTTTATCTACTGGTATCTTGATTGTATCAGTTTGAATCCATCCAAATGAATCAGTCTATTGAATTCCATATAGATATATTTCATATTCCATATTTGTTATTAGCAATAATGCCAAAAACAAATGGATAGATATTTTATTCCACAATTGATTGAATTAAAAACTTTTCGTCGCCATATTGTATCCACCATTTTTAATTTTTGAAATACAATTTTGGATTCATAATCAGCGATCTCAAAAACCCATGTGTACAGTTTTCAATCCGATTTCGATCAATTTTGATCAATTTTTGTCCCCCATGTTGGATCCACCATCTTGCATTTATAAAATCTGATATCAGATTCGTAATCAGCGACCTGAAAAACCATGTATACAGATGTCAGTCCAAATTCTAGCACATTTAAAATTGTCGTCCCTCATATAGGATTTGTCCGCCATATTAGATCCACCATCTTGAATTTTAAAAATCTGAGTTCAGATTTGTAAATGGCGACCCTAGAAACCCAAAATAATGATGTTTGTCAAAGATGAGGAACCCTTTTTTTGAGCCAGTAGGGGAGGGAGGCACAATGATACAATTTTTGTCGTGATTATGATTTTGTCCAAGACAAAATACTTGTCGCCATCTTCTTATTTTAGGCTTACAGGCTATGTATTTGTCTTTCATATGATACTCTATTTAAAGGAAAAATAAAAACAAGTTTGGAGTTTTTGCAACTTTTTTTAATGTCTACATTTGCATCAAACTACCTCTCTGGTGGGGTAAATTTATATAGTGCTGGGGAACATTGATACACATACTAGATACACATACTAGAGAAAAAAGTAATATTTTAATGCAATATTTACTGAATTATAAGATTAGGAACTGTTGGAAAATAAAAAGATCTATTTTGGCGAAGTGTACCACCATCAGCAATGGATTTGGGCAGTTTGAATACGACATCTCCTCGAAGCACTAAACTGATGTCCTGAACGTTAGGAAAAACAAAAGTTTTTCTTTTCCGTAAAAAATTGACCTCTATTTCATGGTCATTATAAATCGTGACAATTTGTCCAACAAAGTGTACGGCTGTTTCCCTTGTTAAAAACTTGACGACAACAAAATCGCCTATATTTAATACATCATCACACAACAATGGTAGTTCTTCATCACTTACATCGTCAATTGAATCAGATAAGCTCATTTTCACTTCACTATCACTTTCGGATGAACTTGGAACATTTGGGACCGTTTCTTTAATATTAAATTTCACCTTCTTGGTTACTTGCTTAATTTTTTTTCATATTTCTTTTCTTAGCGAATTCCTCTAATTGTACTTTTTCTGGTGTTGTGGTGTAAATACGAGACTTTCTCGCCTCTCCTAGTTGTTTGTATACCTAACTTGTATATTTAGAGTGATATATTCTGATTTGGTTTCCGCCCGCAGCTTCTTCTTCGTGCCCAGATTCATCTGAAACCTCTGAATTCTCATTTTTATGATTTGTTCTATACTTTTCGATTCTATGTTGAAGTGTAAAGGGTCTTAAACCATGATCAGCAGCTGAAACTCTAATTGATTTGTGATTTTTAATAACATCGGTTATTGTAGTCTTTATAGCTCCTTCGTCAATGAATGCTCTTTGTGATAAGTACGTACCATTTTCATTAACCTGAAACAAGTAACATGTCCTCGTATAACTTACTGAACCTTGTTTATACGAATAAAATAGTACATTTGTAAATTGCAGAGGTACATTGATACAATGTAGTGGCACATTGATACACTGCATCAATGTACCCCAAATGCACTCTGACAGAAATAATCACAAGTGACATATTTAACCTTACAGTGGATATACTTGATTGCAAACAATGTTTAAATAATACTTACGTTTAGGAATGGTGACACAAACAGCACTCTACGGCTACCACGTTGATAAAAACACACACATGTAAAAAGGCATTAAAAATTACTTTCTCGCGCCAAAATAAACTAAACACATGTAACTTTACTCTCACTCGTTTTTCCGTTACTAAATTTTTCTGACAAGTAGCCCACACTATTGCCATCTTTGAGGTAATATGTTGAAACAGATGGACTTCTTCTGCCGCGAAATTTTAAATGCGTATCAATGCGCCTCGTGTATCAATGTACCTCTCTCTCCCCTATACTGGATTTCCCGTCCTCTAAAGGTTAATAAAACAGAACCAGATATGATAATTGTTTATGTGCACCTCCGTGGCGTTTATAACATAGTACAAGTAGAGTACTATTATCTTTTATTGCGTGAGAATGCGCTATATTAATACATCAGTACTCTAAAAGACAGTGAACATTAGATTGGGTTTCGTTGGCTCAACAGCGCAAGTTTTTTTTTGGTACAACAATTTCTAGATTGTTAATATGGCTTAAAGTAAATTCATAGCCCTTATCAATTTTTCCGTTTCTTTTATAACAAGATTTCTTTCTTCCTTCCGCAAATATAGACACCATATAGACATTTTTTTTCGGTTCACCGTTCAGTTCAAGCCTGCTCTTTCACGCTACTTTAAAATGTATACACCATAATAGACATTCCCGACATCTCGTGGCGCCTGTATTTTTTATTCATATGCGGCTGGCGTTGGCCGCGTGAAATGTGAATTTTATTCTAAAAACCCGGGGATCTGCCCTTCTGATATGTCAAAAATCGTTCGCGGTTTATAGCCGGTTTGATGAGGGTCTCTCCCGGACAAGCCGCGCCGTGAATCGAGACTGGAACTAAATTGAACTTGTATTTTATGTTCGCCCATATTGTGCGGGGGAATATACCGGGATATTTTTATTTAAAGACATTGTTACGTCCGCGGATACGGGGGAAATATTCCTGTGGTGATAGAAGACTTTAAAAAATAAGTTATTATTGCAGCAAAGTGGAAAAATGTGTCTGCTCCATCGATATCGGTTTGTTTTATTGCCACTTTTTTATCTTTTCTGGGTACACGATAACTCGAGAAGGCTTTAATGAATCAGCTGTAAAGGACCCCGCACAAAACAAATGGAAAGTGGGTCCCGGTCGATTTGTCTAAAAATTGATTATATGATAGTTCTCGACTTTCTGAACAAAAGTTCTCAGTACCAAAAAATATCATATAATTCGGATTCAAGATATAGAGGGATGAAGGTTGATTATTTGGCTGTCAATAAACTTTTCAGTTTTCATTGTCAAGATGTTCAACCGTGTTTCAATTTCATTCTTCTGGATAGAAAAAATTGGTTCCCGCTAAAAAAATTTTACATGGCCAGGAATGGCCTAGAAATGACCGTGTAAGTTTCATGGTCAAGGGCAAGTAAACAGATATGACCTTAGGGTGACATCGGGTAGCCAATTGACTTTATATCTGAAGTTGATCGAACTCTTCATATATGGCCACATTAGAAAACAGTGATTTACACAAAAAACTGGACGTTTTCCACGAAACACCGAATTATACTTTTCTCGACGCGCGTTTCGCCAACCAAGGGCATCTTCAGGAGAAGATTAAAACTAAATTCTAGCCTACACACTTGCACTAATTATACTAAATTTATTGCCACGGTTCACTGAACCGTAACTGTTTTTGTTTTATCAGAGCAAACAGTGGACTGGTCAAAATGGTTAACGAACGAGTTCGAAAATTTGACTATTGCACAAACAAGTTTTTAAGTAAAAATTAAAAAATTTAGCGAACTCATTGACAATATCAAAAATATCCAATTGCAAGAAGGTGATATTTTGGTCGCGTTTGATGTATGCTCATTATTTCCAAGTGTCCCAATCCCGCAAATTTTGGACTACCTCAGGGAATTACTCGAATTAAATGGTTTAGACGATAAAATTGTTAAGGAATACATTCGGCTTACTAGTATTTGTATGAATCAAAATTGTTTTCAGTATAATGGTGAATATTTTCAACATGAGGGAACGGCAATGGGTAACTCCTTGTCACCTTTCATTGCAAATCTTTTTATGAGTAAATTTGAGACCGAAGTAAAAGATAAATTCGAGTATTTCCCTAGAGTTTGGTTCAGGTATGTGGACGATATCTCCGCGGTATTTGATACAACAGCAATTAGTTTAGATAATTTTGTTGCCAAATTAAATAACCGTTTCCCCACCATAAAATTTACATATGAAGTGGAACACAATGAACAGCTACCATTTTTAGATGTATTAGTTATTAGAAATAGTGAATATAAGTTAGTGTTTGATGTATATAGGAAAGAAACCGCGACTCTTAGATATATTCCCAACGATTCACACCACCCTTTTCAACATAAAATGGCAAGTTTTAATTTTCTAAATCACAGTTTGTTAAATTTCTCCCTCAGTAAAGAGAGGTTTGAACATGAGAAACAATTAATTAAGAATATAGCTAAGAATAACGGTTACTCAGTCCATTTAATAGATAGGTTAATAAGAAAGCATACATTTAAGAGAACCCTGTACAATTCCACGACTTTTCATAGAGATACTGACAATTCGAAATTTGCTTAGTTACCATATGAACCTAAATTCACCCGCGGACTACATCTAATTTTTAAAAATATTAATATCAATTTAGTTTATAATTCTAAAAATAAACTACAGACGCTTTTAGGTAACCCCAAAAACAAAATCGGCAATAACGAAAAGTCAGGAATATACGAAATAAGTTGTAAAGATTGTGATCAAAAGTATATTGGGCAAACAAAAAGATCTATTTTGACTAGATTTAAAGAACACATGGCTCATTTGAAATATTGCAGAACAGAAAAACCTGTGTTGTCCAACACGCTTCTGACAACAACCATAGGATAGACATAAATAATTTAAAATTATTAGAAATGTAACAAACAGTAAACAGTTGGATGCTTTTGAAAGTTTAGAAATCATTAAGTGTAACAGTAGTATGAATAAGGACAATGGTCCGATACCCACCAGTCCACTGTTTGCTCTGATAAACAAAAAAAGTTACGGTTCAGTGGCAATAAATTTAGTATAAATAGTGCAAGTGTGTAGACTAGAATTTAGTTTTAATCTTCTCCTGAAGATGCCAACTTGGTTGGCGAAACGCGCGTCGAGAAAAGTATAGTAGTTCGGTGTTTCGGGGAAAACGTCCAGTTTTTTGTTTCTACGCCGAAGGTTCCACTACGCACTCCAGTGATTTACATGTAAAAAATTAACTTGACCTTGAATTGACCTTGTATGGTCCATGGCCAATATAATACCTCTCAACAACTGTCTATAACTTGTTTTATTGAAAGATTTCTTGTAGCCTACTAATTCTCCGAGTTCATGATCCGCAAAATACATTAGGTATATTCAGTAATATAGCCAAATAATCAACCTTCATCCCTCTATCTCTTGAATCCTAATCATAGGATCTCCACATCAAATTTATCATATTATATAATATTACATAATATTTTCAAATATATCGGGTGTCTACGAAGAGAGGGTACTTAACATCTTTTAATCCGACAAAGATACGCGTTTCGGGTTTTCACTAACACAAGTAGCTCGGAATTGTAGGTATCTTAACAACTCCCACATTTTTTCACGCCCAACTAAATCCGACAATTTTCGTATTTCTAAATGGGACACCTTGTACATTTTTATGTATATAATTTTAATGTACAAACCAATCTAAGTAAGAAACCACTAGAATAATACATGTGTATCACAAATTATTTTATTAATTAAATTATTTATCACAAATTATTTTCCTAAGGTTTTAGGGAGCGGGGTGGGGGTAATCACTGCTGAAATATAAAAAACTTTATCTAGCCATCGTTAAGTCGTTGACGCCGCAAATGTTGAAGATAAACTCCGCTTTCTAAATATCTTTCGGTTTATTTATATTCCTTCGTTAGAATAAAAATAAGAAAATTTTATTTTTAATTCTTTTACTGATAATTTCAATTCCTAAAATATCAATATAATATTGCTAATGTGTATACATAGTTGCACGTAATTTTCCGATTCTATTTTTAATTTTTCGTTTTAACCATTTATGTAAGTAAAATCACCAACAAAATATTTTACTTTATATAACATAATTTTGAAAAATTGAGTAAAAAATCTACTTTTAACCCCCACATCAAGTCTTAAAACAAACCTAGCGTGACATTATACTTATGATCCAGACTGTATCTTCACTATCCAACGATTCGAAGATTTCATCGGATTTTTATATACACAAACAAAACTGTGGGCCAAGATTATCGGTTTGGACATTGCGAAATAGCTTTAGGCTGAATTTACTGAGAATGCTTTCTTCGTGATCCTCCTTTATGTCTTTATGTGCGAAATATTTTCTGCGGCATCTATATTCGGCTATCAAAACATGACGTGCCTGCTGCATATGTCCAAAGCGACTTAAGGCCAGAGGCGTAACCGAAAGGAAATCTTTAGCTATAAATATTCGCACATAGCTTACTATAACACAGGTTGATACAGATATTATAACGAATACTGTGTATCAGATGCATTGTTTCAAAATTAAAAAAAAGATCATTTTCCTTGAAGTACTGACTGAAAAATGGATTCGGAAATATAACAGCATGATAAAATGAATGTTGTCAAAATTGTTGAAAACGGATCCTAAACAGGTTAAGAAATAATATAAATAAAAGTAGTAATACCCTGCAAGATTTTACCCCTGGACAATGAATAGTTGTTTCTGAGGTAATTTTTCCAGCTGAAAACATATCCGGTCAGGTTTTTTAGAAATATTCCCCCCAAAAAAAAAAAAACACCACCTTTATTTTGGGGGGGGTGTGGGTTCCCCCCCCCCCCCCTTTTTTTTTCCCTTCCCAAAAACCCAAAAACCTTTTTTTTTTTTTTTTTTTTTTTTTACGATTTTTTTCTCTCAAAAAACTGTATGTGATCTTAAAGTACTTCCTCTTTCAAATGCCGAGTTTCTCAAAATAGATCGCATTTTAAAAGTTTCATGTTTGTGATTTTCACTATACCTGAAAACTCTTTTAGTGTATATCAAAAGATAGTTTTTTATTAAGAAGCGTAAAAAATATTTAAAAATAAAAAGTCAATATTTTCTTATGTCAAAAGATCTGCTCGTTCAGAATTTAATTTTCAAAATTTTTCGAAGAAAATTCAATATGACCATAAGTTGACTAAAGTTACAATAGCGTCTATGGAACTTTCATGAACTTTTTTTAATTAAAGAATGACATCTTTATTTAGACTTTTGTATACTACACATTTATAGTAACATGAAAATAAAAATAAAGGTAAATAACAATAAAATGTTGTTCCTTATGGCGGAAGCAAAGCCATTGACCATGAAAATTCGAAAAATAAGTAGGATTTTTGATCGATTCTTAATTTAAAAAAATAATCTTTTAATATACACGTATCCCTAATGGGGTTTCAGGTAAAAGAAGAAAATCACAAACATGAATATTTCGAAATGTGATATCTCGGCGAAAAAAAAAAAGATATTTGAGCAAACTCGACAGCATTTGAAAGAGAGAAGACCTGTACTATAAGATTCCACACATCGTCGGTTCGGAAGAAAAGAGTTACATCTCAAAAAAAGTAGTTTTTCTGTTTCTTCCATATTGCCACTAACAAAGATGCCTATTTTCTAAAAAAAAATAAAGTTATACGTAAATCTCGACTTATGACCAAAATATGATAGCACGTAACACAGTGATATGTGCAATATTCTATAAGTATTCCCAAAAATACCATTACATATCAATTTGCCGCGAAGCCAAACTATTCCAGAAACCGAAATACTCCTATGATAAAGCATATTTTAGCGCTAATAATAATAAAAAAATAGTATTTTGTTTGTGGATTTATAATTAAATAATGAAGAATTCTGAACCCGGATTTGTTTTCAGCGGGAAAAATTGCTTTGGAAATATTCCTTGTCCAGGGGCAGAAAATTTTGCACGTTAGTGTAATTCGTCCAAACAATATGGCGAAATGATCATGCGCATCGCATGTATCAAAGAGAAAATTATAAAGTTACAGCAAGTAGCAGACAGAAGATTTGAGAGTAGTCGGAAAAACAGACACGAAAATTGAAAAACTTCATTATCACGCCTATAGAAAAGAGTTTAATGAAAAGTACTGTAATATGTTATGCTTTCTGTTTATTTACCGTGACGTTCCTTTTCTATTATGTTTCTTCTGCATATTTTGAAAGAAGAATAATAGAAAATTTCTTATACTCATAACTTTTATCGCAGTTGTAAAAGGCCATAAACACTATTAAGTACTTTACGAACTCCTCAATGAGGATGTATAAGCATATTCCTCACCTATACAGGGTGATTCATAAAGAATGATTTTAAAAACTGGAGATACCAGAGGTTAAATTTTTCTTTGATTAGTCATACCTACCCGCAATTGGAATAAAAAAAAAAAACAAACAAAAAAAACACTTTACATAAAAACTTTTTTTCTTGTCATTTCAATATCTCAAACCATTTTCCAGACGGTTCTTTCTGTAAGTAAGTAGTTATATTGGAAGTAAAAAGTATAAGCCTAATTTATCAATATAGTATGGCGATGGGTGGTGTGGTAAGTAAAGCATTTTAATCAGCTATATGTACAGATATTTATTTACATATTTATAAGATATGATAGACCGGCTTAGACCGGTTTGGAGCCGGTGAACGGTAAAGATGGACTGACGGAGACTGACCAAACGGAAAGCAAAATCCCCTAAACTAATAATTAGACACAGGCCTAGTTAGGTAGGTAAGTTCCCCGAAACCAGTCTCCAATAAACAGTTGTAAACTGAGTTAGGGAAACCCCAACCGCAGGTCAGTTTGGGAAAACCAAACCCATTATGCGGGTGTTTTTACCAGGAAGGCTAGACAAGACGTTTGTCACCTCTGTACACAAATAAACAAATGGTACACGCCGAAACGTGGAAATTGAGGTTTTACAGCAATATACATAAATAGGTAGGTACGTACCTACCACGTACATAGTTCAATTAAAATTAGCAACAATAGACCCTACTATAATACCCCTAAGGGTATAACTAGCGCCATCTATGAATAAGGTCAAAAATAGCTACAAATCGTAAAAGTTGCACCAAAAACACCAATTTTCAAACAGAACGCAGGAGAACTTTTAGAATAAAATAGATGAAAAAAAAAAAGAATAAAAATTAAAATTAAACAGTTAATATACTGTATTTCTTAAACCATTAACATTTGGATAAGGCATATTTTGACCAATCGTCATAATTTGACGTGTACTAACTTCAGTTTTTGCTTGACTCATTCTTGATGAATCACCCACACCCTGTATACCTACGTTCCTAAGGTCGGATGACCTTTTACATGAAAGTCTTTTATAATATTAAAGGAACTGATAAGCACCCTCAAAAATGCAGAATATTCTTTTGATAAAAAAAAAAGCTCTTACAAAACCTACAGAGTCATTATTCGTCAAAGAAACAAGCATATTATTTACTTTCTTTGAAACATTTTATTAATGCAATACATATAAACCTACTTTTCTAAGCTAATCTGACATATATTCCTTGTTTGCAAGAAAATTAGACATTGTATTACCATAGATGATTTATTGTCACGAAACTTTTGAGTGCAAAATTGTGCGGTGCACAGTTAATTAATACTTCCAATATGTTAACTACAATCCAATCAATATATATCATAATAATAATAGTTATCCTCGAGATCGAAAGTAAAAACAGAGGAGTTCAGTGTAGTTTAACAACATTAGTTGCGGTTGAGTGGAATATCTAATGGTGTTATTCTGAATCACAGTGCGAAAATTTGAATTAATAGTATAGTTTAGAGTAACTGAAAATATTTACAGGGTAGAAATTCTATAACTTTAAACGATAAAACGTTTCTGAGTATATGCTCCTCCCATAAAATTTATTTATTTATCCATGTTTTAAGTATCTTTTGTCCGTTTAAACTTTCCCACCACCACTTTTAGCCGTCGCGACTCAAGACGTGACCTATTCCGTTCCATAGCGAATCTTTGAAAACTATTTCAAAGTGAACGTTTTCCATACCTGTAGTTCAGTGAAAAATAGAAGAATATAAACGAGATATGTATATCCGTACATAACAATAAATAGAGACTGTTGAAAGTACAAGTGAATGGAAATGTAATACCTGTAATGCTCCATACAAAGTCGTCAACAATTTGAATATCAAGCGAGAGATTAATTTATCCGACCACATATTTGAAAAAACCAATGCCGCAAACGAAAACAAATAAAAGGTTATGTTGCACGCCACAATATAGAAAGTTAGCCGTTTAATATCGGCTTCAGAAGTTGCAATCATAGTTGCACCATTAACATGGCAAATTGCCATGTCTGCTTGCAAATTGCCATCATATTTTGCAAGAGGAACAATACCTCTGACCAATACTTGGATTCGACAAGGTCAGCAACTACCAGATGTCTATCCCAAAGCACTCTCTAACGGTAAAACCGTTAAGCTCGTAATGAAGCGAGAAATATTCCTCGTTCTTCGTCATAATCATCATCCCCCGCCAATAGCCACAGATCCGGTTTTCGGTCTTATTAGATCTCATAAGTGTAACATATTTAACGGCGAATGACGATGAACAAGGCGTCGGTTGTATCATATGTAAGTTCATATGAAACGAGAAAGATGAACTTAACGGTTCTACCGTTAGAGAGTGCTTTAAGTTCATATGAATCGAAAAAACATGAGCTTGATAGTTTTACCATTATAAAGTGCCTTTAGGAAAGACATCTGGTAGTTCCCGACTTTGTCGGACCTCCAAAGTACGTCTAGTCCTATTAAAACGCACTAGAGGGCGATACCGTGAAGGTAACGCCCAGGGTAACAGCACAGTATGTTCTCCTGGTCACGGTGCAACTCACCCAGTCGTTCTTCGGCATTCGCCCTCAAATATATCACACTAATAATCTTTTTAATCCTGTTACATTCATTAATGTCGAGACAATACATCACAGAAGCCGGTATCCAATAATATTATCGGTATCCATGATCAGTCCTACTGACATACTTGCTATCTGTTAAGATTAAGGCACTCATATCATATATGTACGTGTAAGACATACAGGTGACGATGATTCCAGCGATAGTGACAATTCCATATCTTTACGGAGGCAGAAGATACAGCCATTTAAATTGAGGAACAGAATTTATATATGTCGTAATTAATACTTTTCAACTACATTTTCTGTGTAATTTTATAATCCTAAACTAAAGCAGATTCCTACGCCGTCACTGACTATTTCAAATATATTCGGCGGTCTATGATTGGTGTTATGCCACTAAAATGGTAAACGACTGGTTAATGCGTTGTATAAACTTATACAAGTGTAATCAAACTTGGTAAAATTTAAAACATCATGATAGGTAACGTCAGCAATTAGTGACACATCATTTTAATAAAATTAAGAACAGGCGGTTTGCAACCAGATCTACTTAAGCATTGAAACACATAAAATATGACATGATCAAAATGCGTAAAATCGATTTCCAACTCCGCGAGAGAGTAGAAAAAAATAGGCGATGTTTTTCTCTACGCCAGTGAGACTGACAAGCTTTCGTCGTCAAGATCGCGTCATGTTATTGATGGTTTCTCCATAAAGCTCGCACTCGCAACGTCCGGGGGGTATAAAAACTTTTAAAATAATGCCGCTGGTGTCCGGAAAAATGGCCGGCATTATCTCGACTCGACGGGGGATTATTCGGGGTCTCGGACGTCGTCTCTTGTGCCGAATAAAATGTAGATGGTACAATGTAGTTGGGCGAGATAATGTGCATGGGCAGAGGAGAGAGAGAGCACGACAGCCAGCCGTTGGGTGTCGGGAAATTGTATCCGACGCAAAGGAGGAAGATGCTTCGTTTTATAAGAAAATGCCTCAAAAGTTTCTTTGATATAATAGAATAACAAAAAAAACTATTCTTATAAAAGTATTCTTAAATGTTCTTAAAATATTTTTAAAAAACGATCAACCTAAACTGTTCAATTATATTACCCGATTGATTTCATGATTGAATTGAATTGAGTTCTTAGCTCTTGCAGAGTGTCTGTTTCTTTGTTTTATCTGACTAAATATTAAAGCGTGGGACGCATATTGTCTTACCTTATGATCATTAATTCTGATGGTATAACAAGCTATTCAAAAAAAGTCGTCAAAATTGGCCGAGCAAGAAGACGGAAGTATTTCTATTCTTAATCTTTTTTTAGTTTATAACCTTATTGAGTTGTCATCACCTTATATATCATGTGATGGGTACTTTCACAGAGTATATAAAAAACATAAATGAAAAACTTTATAAAATATTGTTCAAGAAAGTAACAACCACCCATATTAATACACACTTGAGCTCTTATTTTAAGTGAGTCAATTATGTTCTGCAGCATTTACGGTGTTCCATTAATTTCTTCAATTTCACTAACAATACGTTGCTGAAGGTCTTGCATTTTGACACCGGCGTTTCAATTGTACCCTGTATTTTTCTCCTGTAATTGTACTCTGCATTCAATGTTTCGTTAAAATAATTCATAGATCCAACAATACTCCTTGTACTCACAGCTGCCCACACTCCAATTTTTTGTGGATGTAGTGAAGTTTCAATATAAGCATTATTCAGTTTATGTACACTCTAAAGTCTCATATTCTCAGAGTTAACATAGCCCAAAAGATGGAACTAGGAATCAGAAAAAAAAACTTTTTCGAACAACATCGTTATTGTTAAAAAGGTTCATAAACACTTGGCAGAACTGTAGTCTTAGAGGTTTGTCCGCTCTGAGAATTTCATATATGGATTGCAGACTATATGGATGGATCTCCAAACATTTTCAAAATTCAGTGCCACGCTATATAGGGCAGATTCACTTGTTGGCTCAGATGACCGATTGCTGTTCTTGGATTGTCCGTTATCACTTGCCTAACCATTTCAACGGTCTCTTCTGTCCTTACTCTGCCACTTCCTTGTTTTCCGATTGACGTTTCCAGTTTGCCGGTATAAATTTAGGAAAAGTTTTACTGACTGGCCAGAATGTTCTAAATAAATAACTGCGCCTGGAATAACTACCTCATATGCAGCTATCATCGAATATACCCAGTTTCCATTGATTCTACTGACATTTCTAAAATAAATTTCAAGTGAAACACGCCTTTGTTCTTCATTAAAAACTAATTCCATTATTTGTTCTACAATCTTGGCAGCCACTTCAAAAATTTGACAACAACAAAAGTTTCACTTCGAGATAACCACAATTTCCATCTCTTTCATTCATGACCAGATTTGATAACTTGTTTTTTAAGGGCTCCTTATTTTCTTCATATTCCAGATGGCCAATTGATGTTCTTAGAATGTCTGTTATCACTTGCCTAACCATTTCAATGTTTTCTTCTACCTGCTTACTCTGGATCTTCCACTTCTTTGTTTTCGATTGACGCTTCTGATTTGCCGATACAAATTTAAGAAACGTTTTTACTAAATAAAATTTACTATAAATTTCAATTGAAACACGCCTTTGTTCTTCATTAAAAATGAATTCCATTATTTATTTTACAACTGTGACAGCCACTTCCAAAATTTGACAACAATAATGTTTCTTTATATCGTTAATTGCTAATTATTGTCTTTATATTTTATTATTTCAATATAATTAATATTTTTTCTCATTTTGTGTACACGTCTACACCATTGTCTATATATGTAAATATTTAAAAAAAATAAAACGTTTATTTGCTCTAGTGAAGGGTTGAACAGGTTACTATCGGATCACGAGGCAGACGTGCTACAGCTGAACTATCCGGGCTGTTAAGTGACATCTTGCAAGATAGCTTTATAAAGAAAAATCTATTATATTTTCTCTTTTAACAAATAAAGTCAGAGTATTTTGATTTTAAAATATTGACTTGTCGAAGATTAATAAGTCTGCAAAATTTCATAATCAGAAATTAGGTGAAAATTGTTACATAAAACATACAGGTCAACCTAATGCTTATATTAGCTTACCTGAGTCTTAAAAAAGAGTTTTGTATCTACTGATGACTTTAAAGTGAGAAAATCTGTATCGAAGGAATGGATTAATCCTCATCAGGCGATTCGAAAAAAGCCGAGACTTGAAAGAGAAGTGTCAAGACTGTCTTTTGAACCACTTTCGCTCGAAAAACGGTTTGAAAATTTGTTTTCATCGCAGTCTAGTCATAGAATATGCAAAAACAAGTTAGGACAAGACAGTAAGTAAAACTCAACAACAGAATATTAATAAAAGTGATAGTTTATACAGTATTTAAAAAGAAACTGGATCATTACCCATACATAATACCTTGAACTCTTATTGTTTTTTTTTGTGTATGAAAGGAGGTATCTACATAATCCACAAATAAAATAAAAATGTACTAATAAAAAAGTGAAAAAGAAAAAAATTGAAATAAAAAGTACTAATAAAACATAAATTATCAGATGCTGAAAGACTTATTTTTAAATCTTAGGAGTATTTTCTAAAAATATGCAATTCCAGCGTACGCCCCTTCCCTGTCGTAAACGAACTCTACCACTGGACTACCACGTTAATTTGCAACGCTAACTTTTTCTTATATTTTCTTAAGACCCTTTTTGAACTGTCACGACTGTATCGAACACAAATCCGCGCCCCAATCGCCTAATGCTTCCATGCACATCGCCCATGTTCGCGCATTGTTATTTTAATCCCACCCCGAAAACCGAGGCCGGGGCGACACACAATGCCAAGTAAAAAACCTGAAGTTATTCGATTTTATACTATAAACGTTTTTATTCAAAATTTTGGCTCCCCCACGTATTCATTTAAAAAACATCAAAAGAAACGCGAAAGTATATCACTCGAAAAAACGCAATGAGAGCAGAAGAGAGAGATAGAGAGCTATTTTTAGGCCTCGGGACCTCCACTGCCTGGACGATTATATATTTAGGGGTGGAAAAAATGGAAAGGCTTATGTTGTGAGTGCCATTTTTAAAAGCATGTAAAAACACTGTATCGCGTATGAATTTTTTAATAGTACCTACATATCCATAGATGAATTTAAACTTTTAGTAGACATAAAAAACCATCGATGCAAAACCATTAATTACCGCAACGTAACTACGTGTGAGGGGTAAGTGGAGCAACATGCATATTTCCAATTGACGGAATGAAATTATCACATTTATTTTCTCATAAATGTAATGTAATGACTAGAACCCGTAGATTAATAATGGATTCCAGGACCGGTCTTAAGTGACTTGAAAATTGTTATAACGAGCCATTCAAAAAAGAACATCATCAAATCATTCTATCAACGAGAGAAATGCAATTAGCGGTTACATTGGAGCTCTAAACGAAACGTTGTTGTCAAAATTTTGCTAAATAATGACTTTGTCACAATTGTAAAATAAATAATATATGTCACATAATGTAAGAGCCTTGACAATTAAATAGGGTTATAAATTTAGGATCAAGAATAGAAATACATTATTATTACACTAGTAGTTAGTCTGCGTTGAACGATCCTTCATCCGTGTGCATGAAACGTCACAGTTTGTAAAATATCGGGATGGCGACCGTGTCATGTTACGGTGGAGCGTTGGATAGGAATTTGGCGATACTGACCTTAATGTCAGTGAACTGCGTTGTACCGTGTGTGACAGTATACTCACGTGGCACGTAAAAACATATGCTTTTCAGCATGTTGCTTCAGACAAACATAAAGCTCGTGTAAGTGGTAGTGTGAGTGTGCGAGACAGACAAAGACATTTTTTGATTTAGTCAAAATAACGGTAGTGTAGAATATTCCATTCGCCAAATTAGATCATCCCAAGTTAAAGTTGTCCAGAATGCTGTGAGTCAGAAAGCACGCGACATTAATTTACCTGCAGAAACAACTCTTAGACGTTACATAGCACCACTGTGTCCGGACTTAAAAAAATATCGTCTCGGAATTGCACGATAAACCTATATACGCTATGTATATAGGTTTAGCGTTGACGAAACAACGGATGTTAAAGGAGAGAACATAGCTAGCGTAGTGGTTAAGGGACTAAATGAGGCAAAATCTGTGAACGTGCATTTGAATTTTCAAGGACATATACCTACTAATAATAATTCAGTGGTGATTGGTGTTAAGATTTGCCGTCGTAACTAACAAACCCTGACTGTACCATTCCACCCACATTCCACATGACATTCTATCGAAAGTTGCACGCTGGAGCAAACTACGTTTTATATATGCACGCATGCGCATTAGTGAATGTTTGGGGAAACATCCAGTTAATAAGCACCCAGCAGGTTATATTACAGGTGAAACTTTTTATTACGTCAACCAGTTGTCGCTAGGCCGTCGGGAAATAAAATAGCAACGAAACCAACCATCGTAAATAAAAATGAATTAGGTGCATAGTTTAATACAAGAGCCATTCTGTAGCCATTTTGTCATACAAAGCTGAAACGAAAAAGCGTGGGAGATCTATTCCAGACTTAAATGTTGTCCATATAGTGTCTTATAAAACAATCAAAATTCAATCGATTGTGAAGTAAAAAAAATGCTCATTTTGTTTCCTCTGTTTATTATTTGGTGGCGAACAATTATGGACAAATATGGATTTGACTGATTAACTATAATTTAGGCAACCGAATTAAAAAGCACGTAGCACAATTTAGATTTTTGAAGTAAACATCGCAGCTCAGCTGAACACCATAACACAACATCATGAACAACATAATAACTAAAACCAAAATAATATAATAACTAAAATTTAAACTGTGTGTAAATAAATATTTTTAAGTGCCATAAAATTTTTAATTTTCAATTTGAGCTTGAGAAAAATTAAAAATTCTTAGGTACGTCATGTACGAGCTGCCACTGCTTTACTTGGAACTGACGAAAGATTATTCCTCAAAAAAAGTGCAAATTCGTAATAAAAAAATTTATGTTATCGAGCATTTATTGTTTATTGCAAGGGTATGTTTGTGTTCTAGACTCTTTCTCTGCAACAAGAACAACATAGATAATAAACACAATGTACCTAGCATATAAAGAAAAAAATTAAAACTACCCTCTATATTCGAAGTCGCAACGTAACAGCGGACCGCGTCAATTTTCAACCCTTCCCGACACCGAAAAAAACCTTGTCGGCCGCGGGTGGCGGACACGTTGCGCGTGCCCATATAAACCTCCAAAGGGTTATCCCGGCACCTCCCCCGTGGCCCACCGGGTCATCCATCAACTATTCACGCCCGGCGACAGCTTAAGGTGTCACTTCCTCTACCCTCCCACACATTAGTGTATTGCTGCGGCGCTGTCATCCGTAAAGCTTTTAGATGTATCAGATAAAGCGTCGTCGCAGGCCTACGCCCCG
Organism: Aromia moschata; assembly: GCA_029963805.1. Classification (NCBI taxonomy): domain Eukaryota; kingdom Metazoa; phylum Arthropoda; class Insecta; order Coleoptera; family Cerambycidae; genus Aromia; species Aromia moschata. The sequence continues at coordinate 41,407 of JAPWTK010001307.1, forward strand.
TAAAACCTTCACGTGTACCGCTCGAACGATATTATTATAAATTATTTCATCCCTGTGCCTGAGAACGGACGGCTTGTTTTCACTTTCATCGTCGGTTACATAGGAAATTGCAAAATTCTAGATTTTCAAATTTTCACCATAAAATGTAGAATTGGTCAAGAACAGCCGGATAGCGTTTCGAGACTGAAGGAACAGAAATAAAATTTACATGTCCAGAATTCGCCGTTACACGGTTATCTCACACTGGTTGCGAACGTGTGCGGTAACGCAGGGTCGGACTCGTACTCCGTCATGTTATTGACGGAAGATGATCTATGAGAGATAAAAAAGACAGAAGTACACATGTGTTAACGATGTATGTACACTAGATTGTATCAAAAAAATCGACTATTTTTTTTTCAAAAATTACTCTGAAAATATTGTTCAGGATGTCGAAAAAATGAGCCTGTGAAAATATCAGCTCTTAATTTTAATATTAATAGCTGACTCATCGCGATTTTCCATTTCTCATTTAATTAACATGGGGAAAAAATGTTTTTTTCAAGCTTTGGAATTGAGAACCTCTTCAACCGATTATAAGACTGATAAGACCAAGACATATTCTTGTAGGGAATTGAACGCACTACAAAAAACATCATTATCAAGCAAAAACAATTTATAATTATGATTTTAACTTAGATTTAGATATAATTAATGGAGAAAAAGAAAATTATAGATAAGAAATATCAAGTTTGCTAATAAAAATTAATATTTAAAATGTTCATATCAAAGAAAAGCGTCTAAATCAAGGATTTTTTGGACAAAACTACCGATCAAATATACTAATGATACTCTCATAATTTCAAAAAGACTCTGAAAAAAGATAATTTAAGGCAAAAATTTTGCAATTAATTTAATAGATTCACCAAAAAAGTGAAAGTACCTTAAAAATTCTGGTATGTCCAACTTTAACCTTAAATAACTTTTGAAAGAATAGATTTATCAAAAAATTATCAGAGACTTTTTGTAGTGCGTTAAATTCCCTGCAAGAATATGTCTTAGTCTTATCAGTCTGATAATCGGTTGAAGAGTTACAAAATTCCAAAGCTTGAAAAAAACATTTTTCCCATGTTAATTAAATGGGAGAATGGAAAACCTCTTAATATTAAAATTAAGAGCTGATATTTTCACAGGCTCATTTTTTCAACATCCTGAACAATATTTTCAGAGTAATTTTTGAAAAAAAAAAAACGAATTTTTTATACAGTCTAATGTACACAATTGCTTGTGTCATTCAGAAACACCGACTGTCCTCATTGCTTGAGCGTACGTTGCCACGACCAGTAGTCTTTCCGCATTTATTCTTGTTAAACGTAAACAATTTGGCCTGTACATTTGATTGTAGAAGAAAAATGATCGTTCCACATCTACTGAACTTAAAGTAGCAAATTCAAAATAGTTCACATCGGCAGAGGACGACACAACACGCACATTATTTTCACGAATTTCACACAGTTGTTTGTATTACTAACAGTTTTTTTACTGTCACTAATCTCAGTACATTATTATTTTTTACATCTACAGAGGAAAAAATACGTGTTACTACTATTTCTATACTTTTAGCCGCTGTTTGCAAAATCCGTTTATTAGTTATCAATATCGGCGGCATTAACGACCTTATTACCGCAAAATATGTTGTTTCGTCTACTGTCAGCCACAGAAATTTATTGCATATGCCTTCTTTGATATTTCCCGTGGCACTTTGATATGTCTTCTGTAAAGATGTCTCGCAATGTATGGCTACTAGGCAATGGAAAATCGGATACATATTTGGCAAAAAAAACGTCTAAAGTAAATATTGTCGACCACGTTCGCCGCAAAGCTACATTCGCAAACATTATGCACAACTCATACCAAAATTCCTCTTTTCTAAAAAGTATATTTTGTTGACGAATATTCAAATCTAAATGCCTTTTACACTCTCGGCGACCACGAAATATATTTATAGGTATAGGTATATATCGACGATTGCAAGGAATGCATAAAATATGTGATCCGTCTATTGTAAAATCCTTGCAATGTTCAATCATCTTTTTAAGTCTATTCATAAATGATAACGACTGTGCCATTATTGCAGAAATCCACACGAAAATCAGGTAATACAGTACACGAATTCACAAGTGACTAACTCGCGACGAAAAATTGTTTTCAATGCGGCGCGGCTGTCGACCCGTTTACACCGCCGCGCCGGCAGATTGCTATCGGAATAGCTGGCTGTCTAACATTCTACGCACGGACAGTAGCGTGGGTATAGAGGGGCAAGAAATATGCTCTTAAAAATACAGTTTATACTTTAATTATAATAGAATGTATAGTGCTGGCTCTGTATGATTTTTTTTTATACTTTTCCGGACTTAGTTATCTCTTATTAGGTTATTTTAACAGCGGTTTCTGACTGTTTGTGGATTATCAGAAGCAGTCGTCCAATTACACTTCAGCGAGCCGTATCGACCTCAAGCTTTTACTAGAATCGAGAAATCGGTGAACCCTAACAGAACCGTATTAAGGCTATACTATTGCTATACTACCCAGGCGCACTAAAAAATGAAGCTTTTTTTATTTCGATACCTACGTAATGGATCAAAATGAAATTTTGATACTTGATTTTATGGATATTCATACATACAAAAGTATTTTTTACTTTCATTTAAGTTACAAAATGGCGACGTAGCTCCAGGTAACATGAAATAAACTTTTTCTGGAGGAGGTAATCGGCGTACACTGTAGCAGTCTTGGTACAGCACTTAGGAACAAACAAAAATTCTTAATCTACATTCGTTTGGAAGTACCCAAGGTTTTAATTTTTTTTTAAATTCACAAATTGACCATTTTTAGTTTTTTTTTTCTTACAAAATCGACCTTAAATTGTTTATTGCAAATCGAATTATTTATCAATCGCAAAAATCGTGTACTTCGATAGATCATCTACAAACAAAGAAACAATTATAATTTGAAGTCTATCGGTTCGCCAATTTGAAAAACACAGATTCGAGAAAAACGCGTTCAAAATTTGAAAACGTATTTAATCATATAAATAATACCGCTATTGTAGCGTCCTATTAGCTTCCCTAAGATTGAATAACGCCATCTATAGGTGTATATTTTGAAAAAAATATAACTCATTTGTACCGACTAAAACTACCAATGGAACTGTAATAATAAGCAGAGCGGCTTTTTCGAACGTTCTGGACCGCTGAGACTTGTTCGGAAAATAAGCTGTAATTTTTTTTGAAGCTTGCCCCCCCCCCCCCCTCCCAAAATTTTTTTTGAATATCATTCTTAGATAGTTTATACATCAGAAGAAAATATAAAAAATGTGAAAAAAATTTGCTAGGTGATATAACCCCTTAAGGGGACGTAGGTAGTGGTGGCAGCTGGCGGAAAAGGATTTTCTCATATTTTCAGAACGAAAAAACCCACATCATATTTTATGGTGTCATTACACATTCCCACAAAATACAAAAGCAGTCTGCGCTGTGCTGAAAAACCGGTCAAAACCACGTTTTTCCAACTTTAACTGCTATGAACTATAGTAACGGATATTCCAAGCGGAAAAACTGGTATAAACAGACCAAATGAACTTATCGAATACTAAATAACTAACCTGATGTCCAAACTCAGGGGTTATAGCAGACTGATAAAGTCGGTAAACGTCGGTTCATATTAATTAACTATTATTATTATTAAAATACACCATTAAAGGGTGACTACTCAAACCGCAGAACATGTTTATGTGGAAGATTTTAAATACTAACACAATGTCATGTGTTTTTCAGAAGGAAGAGAACCACTCTACGCCTCATATTTTCTGATGTAACAGTAACATGTCTCTACGAAGAGGTTTCTGTTTTATCATGCAGGATTTCTATCGTTTCCGTTTCCGCACATGATTGTCCTTAAACATTTCTCTATAAAATGCTTCGAAAAATAACTTTCACGTGGAAACTGGTATTACATTATGGTACAAACATTATTGGTAGTGTAACACTAAAGATGAAGACTAAAGAAGCATTTCCAAAAGCTAATTTGTGCTAATGAACTTGAAATTGCACTTTCTTGATACTCATCTTGTTAAATCTCTAGGAAACCTTTAAAATTTCTGTGAGGATCATAGAGAGTGTTTCATCAGGATATAAAAAAATTAAACATCGGTATCAAGGAATGCTGAAGAGAGACAACAAAACAAACGAAATAACATAGAAATCCATTACGTAAGTCGTTTAGAAGAGAAAACAAATAACTACACTTATACTTTTGATCAACTCTTAGTGTTTAATAGGTCTATCTTCCAAACCATTTCTGCGGCATCATTATTTATCCTTTGACGGTACTGTTAAAGTGGAAAATATGAATATTTTACCGACTTCCATGTCCAAAATAATTGTTATAGACGCTGATTTTGGACATAATGTTAGTTATTTAGTAATGGGTAAGTTCATTTGGTCTCTTTATACCACTTTCTTCCGCTTGGCACACTCGTTTTTATAGTTCACAGCAGATAAAGTTGGAAAAATATGATTTTTATCGGATATATGAGGACTGAATATATGGTTATTTCAGATTCGTATTCAGGAGATAAAAATACAAAGGTATAATATAGTCGCACAGACCTCAACACAGACTGATTTTTTTATTTTGTGGGTATGTGTTATTAGCTCTGAATAGAGAGCTATAATTGCAAAAAAACAACTTCAAACGAATCTTCGAAAAATCGAAAAGTAACTCATAAAATGTTTAACTCACCAATAAACGGTTTGTAAAATATATGTGAAATATTTATTTTTACAACATTATCAAGTGAATGTAAAAAATGTATTGCAACTTAAACCTATTATAAAATATCAGAAACGAAATATTGGTATGAAATAAATATAAATATTTCCATAACTTTAACAGATCTCGAGATTTCAAGAAAGTCACAAGAATAAAAAGAATGTTTAATTGCATTTTCAAGATATCCTGGTGAGACAGGCATTTCTTGAAAAGTTTCGTTAGATGTTTTTGTGCTAATATAGCTTTCTATTAGGTCTAATATTCACCCCCTAAAATACGATGTGGGCCTCCATATCTCCAAAATCCAATTCCAATTCCACCAGCTGTCACAGAAATCTACTTCCCCTTAATACGGTTCTGTTAGGGTCCACAATTTCTCAATATAATATTTATTATTTTTACATAAATGCTTATGTTGAAATTTCGTAAACAAAACCAAATCTTGTTTCGAGACTAAATGATCATAAAAAATATTTCGTCAAAAAAAAACGTTTATATTGAGCGAAATGTTTCCGGCTTGAACTGAAACCTCGTTCAGAATTTTTGCTCACGGTTGGAACATTTTGTGCAATAGGAAACTAACATCAAAGAAAAACTTGTTCAGTATTGTCGGCCTTGTTTATGCTTAAAAAACAGTTCAATTAAGTGAATCTTTATAAAAGGATGATAATAAACCTAATGAAACATATTAGCTCAAAAAACTAAAAATAGTTTTATTCGATTACCCGTATCCCAGTGGCGTTACAAAAAATATCGATCGCCGTTACTTGAACACCACCTTCATATTATTTCTTAAAACATAAACATAAACACTTTCCTATGCAATGTTGATAGATGTATGTTAGTTTCTGATGAAATGAATGAAAAAAAAAAAGAAGTTGGCGGAAAACCCATGCACTTAGGCCGCCTGACGGGCCCATTGTGCCTGGCAGGCCCACGTTCCATGAGTATTCACCCAGGTATGCAAAGGCGCCGCTCTTGCAAAGGCGTATATTTTTCTGGGGTGAATACTCTTAACATCCTCTTGGTTCAGAACACAGCTCCCAAAGTGCCGTTCTCTGACCCTTGCAATTGCAGGGCATTCTGTGAGGATGTGAGATGCAGTCTCCTCATCCTCCATGCACCATCCACATTCAGGATCATCTATGACCCTTATCGTGTGGAGGTGCCTTTTAAGGTGACAGTGGCCTGTAGGGAGTCCTGTCACCGTTCTAATATCTCTGCGGTTCATACCTAGGAGACTTTGAGTTAATTTGAACGAAGGCCCCGTAATGTGGGTCTTCGCCTACCTCATACCCGGGGCTTCTTGCCATGACTTTTCGAACTCCTTATTTAGGAGATCTTTCATGGTTGAAACCCCCTTAGTTTTTGATATATTTTAAACTGTTATTTGTAGTCTCTTAATGCAATACAAACAAACTACATATATGAATGAATTCACACAAAATTTGCAGTGACCGTTGATCATAATGGAGGTGAACCCACGTTATGCTATGCATTATGCTTAAGGGGGTTACTATTAGTCCTAAACTGAAGACTATTTTAGTAATGGTGTTTCCTTTGAAAACAAAAACAGCTTATTGTGTGTTATTTTAACTTGCTAATATTGGTATTCAATTAGAATCCAGATTGTCGTAAGGTTGACCTAAAGATTAGTTCTTTAGGTTAAAAGTTAGGAATGTTATATTTTTAATTCTGTCATTTCACTATTTTCGAAAAATAATCACAAACGTCTCCAACTTCGACATAAAAAAAGTAGTTACATTAAACTTCTAATATCTTAACAGTTCCAATTATTCACGACTATAATTATTGTCATGGATGCAATTTGAATTTTATTAATTCATACAATCTTTCATACATAAATTAGATTAGGTAGAGAATTTTTTTGAAAGGTTTTTTCCCAAAAACAAAGAGTGAAAAAAATTACCACTTAAAATACTACTGAACGTAGTTCATGACGTCATTCTGAAAGTTTTGTTTATTGTTCTTGATAGTCTAATATTTATTTTATGTTTATGGATGTTAATGTCTCTACCAATAGTATCTAGAGCCTAAGGAACCTAATCAGAAACGTCACCCACGTTAAACCAGGAAAATGGTAATTTTTTCTTGACCCTGGGCGATAACTTACCCGCACATCTATAGGCGGAGGTCACGGGTTCCAGAAACGTGATTTCACACAATTTGCAAGAAAAAAAACTAAGTGTCTGTTACAAAGCCAGTTCGATTTTGGGTTCTTTCCCATTCGCGTACCATATTGAAAATTTGTGCTGTGTCTGATAATTATAATTATTGACAATTCGCTTTGTGTTTGTGGTAGTCGTATGTCGATGTATCCAGTGGCGGCGCAAAAGCTGTAAAATAAAAAAATACATTTTTACATACATCATATTGACGAAAAACAAAGAGTGTTTTGTTTATATTTCATTAGTTCTTAGTTGGAATATAAAAATTAGAACGGGAAAAAGTCAACTATAAGGTGTCTTCTAACACCGAAATATTACTTGAAATATGCGAAAAGAATAACTACAGAAAATACAGCCCAATTGTGGATGTCAATGTTTAGTTTGTAACAATTAACTAAACTATATCAGAAAATATGATCAGTTTCCTTTTTGTACTTCAGCTAGATTTATATTCAAGAAGCCTTTTATATTATTTGATTCCAGTCACCAGCATTGTTTTGTTAGTTTTTTAGTAAAGTCTGTTATTCATAAAACCAATTGAAACGTTAATAAAGCCGTTTATTACAATTTTTTTGTTGCGACATTTGTGCCTCATTCCGCCCCCTGTTCACTCCGCCACTGCGTGTGCGAGACGCTTTTTAAGCTTCACCTTGCGAGTAGCGCATAACAGCTCACAAAATGAATACGTGTCTGCGAAGGAAAAGTAAAAGAACAGGAAATCATGATTTTCCAATTTATAAGTTTATTTTAAAAAAGTATAGGCACTACTCTCCGGCAACAAAGGGATGCGTATTTGGCACTTTTTCTTTTGTTGCGGCGTCGTTAAATATGTGATTTTGGTCGTCGCATTACGCCGAAAAAACCATGTGGATGACCCGACAATCACTTTAATCCTATACATTATAACGATTATTTTCAATAAGAGTAACATACGTGATCTACGACATAAGTGTGTTTTTTTTGTGTGCCGAAACAAAGATAAATCAATATACAATATGGATTTTCGTTTGTGTAGTTTGGGAAGGTATTCTGTCTATTTATGAATATTAGTGGCAGTGGCGGCCGGTGGCGGGAATTTGACATTGTATTGGCTTGTATTTCCGTAAGGAAGCATGGGACCTACACCATTAAGGGGTGGTTACTAGACCTAAGTAGAAGGCTACAATGGCAAAAAATCTTCAGGGAATATTTGTGATTTTTTTTCCAAAAATGGATGCTTTCGGGTAGATCTTGGAATACAATTTTTTTATACTTGTGATATTTGCAAAATTGTTGGGATGAAATAAAAATTCAACTTACCATAACTTTTACAGATCTCAAAATGTCAAGAAAATCACAAGTATAAAGAGACTTTGTATTTACAAAATGTTGGGATGAAATAAAAATTCAACTTACCATAACTTTTACAGATCTCAGAATGTCAAGAAAATCACAAGTATAAAGAGACTTTGTATTTACTCAATGATTATGAAAAAAAAAATTCGCAAACATTTTGTAAACCGTTTCCCAGATCTGCCCGGAGACAGCCATTTTTAAATAAAAATTTTCGCAAGTTTTTCCCTGAAGATTTTTTTGCCATTATAGCCTTCTACTTAGGTCTAGTAACCACCCCTAAATTATGGTGTTGGTCTCATGTCTCCTTACGAAATTACGAGCATTATTTTTTCATTAAATGGTTGTCATCGTTTTATTTCATAAAATTTTATAAACAAAGGGCTTCAAATATACTGCACAAATTCAATAAAACCGAAACAAGTTTTCGCAAATTGGTAGAGGACATTTAATCACAAAATAATAATAAATTAACAATTAATAAATTAATAATTTTAATCACAAAATTGCATATTTTGACTGCCATATCACCATTTTTGGTGATGCTTTTGGTAAATCTAATATTATTTAAAACGTCTGCATAAAAATTTTACCACCTTGCATTAGGCAATTTTAAAGAAAATCGAAATGATTATTATGAAACACATATTTTATTAGCAGGATTAAGCCCTTTCTTTTCTTTCAAGAAGCCCTTACAGGAGAAATATGTTTAAAGTTTCTTCTATATGAATCAATTTCTGCACTCATACACTTCTTCCCGATGAAAATGAGCACAGTCACCTCTATTATCTGATCTCAGAAAGACAGCACGACGCACAACTGCACTCTGCTCAGCCTTACTTGAGTAATTTTTTTCCTTGGCGCTGGATTGATAGAAGAGGGATAGAAGAGGAGAGAAAGAAGTATAGTGGCCTCCGAGATATCCAGATCGTATGCCTCTGGACTATTTTCTTTGGAGAAAAATGCATTTGAAAGCAAAAGTCTATACTACCAGACCACAAAATTTAGAGAATTTTAAGAATAAAAGACGGAAATTAGACGAATTACGGAAGAAATCATTCACAATGTATTAATGAATATAGATGGATTTTATATCCATCTATACCAAGAAGTCCATTTTAACATTTGGTGCAATAAACTAGATACTAATTAATATAGTAGGATAAAAAAACTTTTCTCTAAGTATTGAGGTATTTCGTAGCCGACAACAATGGCAGACTAAAAGTTGTATCCCGATTTTATTCAGGACGCGTGCTATGGATCTCTAAAATGTTACTACTGTCGAGAAGTTGCTTTTATGCCTGAATTCCATTCCGCTGAAAATTCTGTAAAGAATTGCGTTCCCCAATAGGAAAACTACTTTTATTTTTCAAACTGCTTGTATTATTCATTGGAGAATTCGAATACATTTACATAGGACGCGTTGAAAATTTCGATTGGTCAACAGTAAAAGAATTTCCTTCTGTTGATGTCTGATCAATGCTATACTTTATTTATTAACTTTGGACGATATTCTGAAATAAAGCTGAAATCTTCGATACGGAAGAAAAGAACTGAAGATTCATTTTATCTGAATCTGAGACTGGAATTTTATCTGAATATAGGTATGTACACAAATATATCATAGGAAAATACACCTATCCTGAAACATATTATGTTTTGGTTGCGTGAATCATGTTTTTCCTTATCAACTAACTGAAACAATTAAACTTATCTTATTATCTTACAATACATCTTACAATATTAATGCATTTTTTACTTACTAAACTCTTAAATACATATAAATGTATACTGCTGACATAATTAAAAACGCAGTAATTAAAAATACCGAATAGGATTTTGCTTTTACCCAACTAATTCGATGGTATAAAATCGGGATTTTTAGATAAAAATACAGATTCAGATAAACTTTTTCAAGTACTTGTTTTTACTTAACAAGAGGGTATTACGCAGTAAGTAAAAAATGTACTGGTTTCATTTAAAAAAAGCGGTATTTATTTATTCAATTTTAAATAAAAACATACTAGTAGGGGGAGTCTGGAACAGTGGCCACGTTTTAAAAAAAAAATGTAATAAAAGCCAGAATTAACCTTTTTTTCTCCACCCTAATAGCAGTAGGTGACAAATTCTACATTCTTCTCCACAGATTTTCACTCTAAGACTGAAAAAAAATAATATTTTAACTAAAATTTCGGAGTCACAAAAATTTAAAATAAAGTGGCCACTATACCTACTCTGATGGTACACTGGCCATTAGGATATGGTACAGTGGCCTTTACTGTTTAAAAAATAGAAAACAATGCGAACGGGTGATATTTGTTAGAATAAAGATATATTATGTTAAACATATGTAACAGAATTAATAATAGTAATAATGCAGATTAAATTTATTTTAAAAAACAACTGAAATGTATACAGCAAAGTAGTTTAACTTCCAATCGTTAACAAATAGGGCCTGGGCAAACTAGGGTCCCAGGTATAGTATTTACTAAAGTAAAGTAAAGTATACTGCTAAAGCCATTCTAAATAGTCCTCTTTCTAATGGTTGTACAGCAGCCATCCCTTATTAATATGATAACGGAGTGGCCACTGTCCCTACTTTTAACCTGACCACTGTACCATCAACTACATGTTTTTCGAAACAATGGGAAATTACAAAAGCTATTTAATATAATCAGTATAGGTATCGTTATATCAATAAATGATTACATGTATTAAGTATAAATCGTCACTATTAGTTCACTTCTATATGTACATAGGTATTTATTCGCTACGCATAATTTTCACCGCTCGTTGTATTTTACTACATGTGGTCAATTTAATATTAAGTTCATACAAAAAGAAGAAACTTTAAAGCTCTAGGATACTACCCGTTAATATTCTTAGGATGTTACTTGGACTCCTCTGCAGTGGGTGGCACATTCTTTATAAATAAAAATATAGCACGAAAGTGATTCCTACGTGGCCACTGTTGCAGACTCTCCCCTACCTAAAGAAGAAGCATATGCTGTGTTGTAACTTAAAGGGGTGTAAAGTAAAAAAAGCTACATGAACTGAAAATGTACAGAAAAAAATCTAAGAATAACAGTGAAAATCCGACTGTTCTATTGCATTTATTAACGGAGATACGCCGCTCCAAAGATGCCGCCGTGTCTTAGCGCGTGATGTCAGCGGAGCTTAACTGGCTGCTAGAAATTGTTAATCATAGACAAACACCAATACTACACATCTACCACGCCGCCCTTTTATTGGCAGCTTTGGTATTATACTTACATATGTACATATATAAGACTTTAGCGAACTCTGCATCATACTGTTAGGGTTAATGTCGATTAAACTGAGATTATGGTAATTAAACGCCGGTGTTCGATTATACTAAACGTCTCCCAGTTATAATATTCAGGGATAATATTTTTTCGCCGCTTCCTATTATATATCTAATTAAATACTCTGTGAATAAATATGTTTTTAGGGATTGGGGAGGATAAAATTTTAATATCTTTCTATTGTAAAAATAGCTCACCAGAGTTTAACAATTAGTACACATTCTTGTCATTAATAGGTGAAGTAGCTATTATTGATTTTAAATGTCACACAATTGTCCAGATTTTTTTAAAATAAAAAATGGGTACAGGAAAATTAGAACCTTCTGCGTAAAAACAAATTCACGGTTGAACACTTTTAACTACTTAACAATGAACCACTTATTTTTTGATGAATGAACACTTTACGGAGAATTTTTTCAACAGCATGGGATGATAATTGATAACTCCTTGTTACCATTATTTCTAATCTTTTTATGACCAAATATGAATCCGAAACCAAAGAATTTTCGAGTATTTCCCAGGGTTTTTCACAAATTAACATTTTTTTTATATATAGAAGGCTAATTTAAATAATTTTGTTTCAAAATTAAGTGATTGTTTCCCCAACTATAAGGTTTACGAATGAAGTTGAGAAAAATGAACAATTACAATTTTTAGATTAGTTGTTAGAAATTCTGAAAATAACAGAATTTGATCTATAAAAAAAAGTACCGCTCCTGTCATAAGTACACATACATATATTCAGTGATTCACTTCATTATTTTCAATATAACTTAGCAAGTTTCCATTTTTTAATACGTCATTTGTTAAGCCTAAGTTCAAAGCCAAAAGCCATTTTCAATTTTAACCTAAATAAATATCTGTTAAAATGTTCCTAATCAAATCACATGTAGATATTACACGTACCGACGTACCTATAATAATAATAGTCTCGCCCCGTATGTCTGCAACGGACGCGCTCTGACTAGACGAAGTCCCCGTGACGTCACGATATCAGTGCATAATGCTTTTAAACGCTGTATCTCACGAACGGTTCATCGTAGAGCAACGAGGTTTGAATTTTTATTCTTAAGAGTTCTTCACGCTAAAACTTTAATTTTTGTTTCACACCCCCTTTAAAACGGTTAATAAAAAAGTACGCCCGGAATGTAGTAGGATATATATATATATATATATATATATATATATATATATATATATATTTATTTGTTTATAATAAACAAAAAGTTCTTTTGTATAATGCCCTACATTTTTTCCTTATTATTCAGTTACAATACGTTAGTGGTGAAGATGATCAATTTCTCAAACAAAACATACCGTTAAAATAAATTATTTACAAGATTAAAAATATAATTTTTCAAAATAGGTTATATACTGCATATTGTCATAAAAAGTACGTTTAAAAATGATTATTTTTACAATATCTAAAACATTTTCGCCAGTAGGATGAAAAGATGAATATTATTTTTTTTAATTCATTTATTATATTAATTCTGTAACTTAGTCATGCTTCAAAAAAATGTTTTCATTGTGTTTTGGTGGCTAGGCTGAACATATCTAAACCTTAACCTACGTTTTCTTGAAACGCAATTTTTAGAAATGCTGAATTTTGAGTTATGATGCAATTGTTATGTTATGATTCAATCAATGTTGTCATGATGAAGTTGAGTTATGATTCAATCATATAATTGAAACATCTGTTGTATAGTTAATTTACGCAACACCGGTGGCGGAAGAGCTAACTATGTTAGCCACACATATCGTGTCCTATTTCTGTTTATATGTATATTATGTACACTAAGAGGGCGATCCTTATGTATCACCAATAATTATTAAACAAAAATGTAGTACCCACATTTTATTACATGTTGTAGTAGTGATGGGAATCGAAAGAAAAATATCGATACTCGGTATTGCAAGTATTTTGAATTTTTCGATACCCGGGTATCGATATATCTATCAAAATTAATCGATATATTGGTAATCAAATGAATAATTTTCCAAAATTTGAACATTTAGAATAATTTAATGTGAATATAAAGTTAAAAAATTATTTGATGGGCAGGAAAATAATCCAGTTTAACGAACGATTTATTTTTTATTTTTTTATTTTATTATTTTTATTATTTATTAAAAAAGGTTTTATCCTTTTTATCCAGAGCAATTCTTTTAATTGCTCTGGAATAAACATTCTGAAATAAATTAAAACTTCAAATTTCTCTCAACATCAAGAGAGATCAACAAAAATAAAAATACCCATTTATTTGGTTTGATCAATAACATAAATTTAAAAAAACATTTCGATTAATCGTACACATAAAAAAAAGAAAAGTAAACACTATAGAAAGAATGGTAAACTGACTCTCGAAAAAGATTGTTTTCATTCAATTTTTACTGTTTTAATGGTAAAAATTGAATGAAAACTCCCTCATCGTCATTTTACTATTACAATTTATTAATGCTTACATCGTGTGCATCACAAATATTGTCCCTAATAATAAGCGGTATCTCATTTTGCTAAAAATAGAACATTTTTTATAAACAAGTTTTTCTAACAGTTTTCCAAAAACTAACACATAGTTATAGTAACAGTTTTTTTTGCAAATGTATTTCACTCATTTTGAGTGAAAATTCCAAATTTTTTCAGAGATCGTTGCAAAAAAAATTAGCTAGAAAAAGGTGCTCTAGGAGTAAAGCCATTTCCTTCATCATTCATAATTCTCCCAGCCAGTGAGAAGAGCCTTTCGGATGGTACAGAGGTACCGACAGTGGGGAGAAACATTCGCTCTTCGGAGGTGACATTTTTATTCTCTTTTTCCTTTTAAAGAAGGAAACGGTTAATTATAAATTTGCATGAAATTCGTCCGTTTGAAATATCAAAAAATTTGAACATTAGCAGAAAAGTGTACGAGTTAGGTTAAGAGATGGCCTATGCTGTATACACAGATTCTTGCCAATATTAAAGCAAAGACAGAGAGTTAGGTTAGGTTAAATACTTACTTGATGTTCATCAAAGTTTTTGTAAAAAAATACCGAAACAAACAACAGAAATTCACTCTTGTACGATTATTTTGGCAACTAACAGCACAGGGCTAACATGCGTTTTTTATCGGGTAAATTTTCCGATACTTATTCGGTATCGCAACGAAAATATCGATATTTTAGAATATCGCTCGAACGAATTATCGAAGCCAAAAACTCGATGTATTATAAACGAAGTATCGATACTTCGATATATCGGATCGGTATCGCTAATCCCTATGTTGTAGTATGTAGAGCGTTACAACATGTAATAGAAAATTGGTATTTAATTTTTCGTGACGTTTTGCATGAAAGAAAGATTGTCCGCTATTTGGAAGTGTCCGTAACCAGGAGGTTTACTGTAATAAAGATATTTTATGTACTTTAATTAAGGTTTGTTAAGTGTTTAATGTGAAACAGATACATCCTTGATGACTCGATTTTACATCATAACGTTGAATAACACAACATACACAGGTACCTGTTTTTAGAATGACGAGCAAATCTAAAATATAACATCAGGTCATATTTAAAAAAAAATTAATATCAGACTCAAGAACTGTAATGCCATTTTGCAAAAAAAAATAAGGAAGTACCGTTCAAAAAATCGTTTCAAATGAAGTCAGGAAAAAATAAAACCCAATTTTTCAAAAATTAGTTTTTTTTTCCGGATATCTCCAAAGTATTCGTAATTTCCTCAAATTTTAAAAGACATTTGATTGAGCACCAAATGGCCCAATTTTCCTACTATTTAACCTTTTTTGTATGTCTTATAGTTTTCGAGGTCCCAGTGATCAGCCTCGGGACACGCATGTACCTACAGGGTGATCGATATCATAGGAAATGAGTTTTTCTCGGAAACGGCTGAAATTAATTTTTAGTGAATCGAAAATCATTTTGACTCACCTTTATTCAAAATTGAGGCAAAAATAAAAAAAAAAGTTTCGACGACGCTAAATGTCGTGACGCCTCAAAATTTTCCAGCAAGATGCCTTTTTACTTTATCATTCAAAGGTATATTAATTATGCGTTCTTTTTCTATTTAACATTTTTATGTATTTTGAGTATTTAAAAAGTTATGGCCCATTTATTGTCGAGTGCACTAAGTACATATCTCTTTTTCTCGTAAACTGATAGCTAAATACATAAATATAATTTATATCAAGAGTATATCAATTTAGTTGCCTTTACTAAACCCAGCAACTTTAAAGCTTCCTCTTAAGTCAAGTAAAATCTACCTTAGCGATACTTAGCATCGCGACGCCTCGATTTTTCTTTTGTAATATACCTTCTTTATAGTTTGGTAAAGGTTTTTGGTTTTGATGCATTTACTTGTGTAACTTTATTTCATTATTTATGTTTCATTATTTTAGTTATAGCCGATTCCCAAATTGTATTTCGTCTACTAAAACATCCTCATAAAAATATTTTCAGCCTACTAAATTTCTAAATTTCTCATTATAATTGTTATTATTCTTTGAATTGGAATAAAAACGAACGGGCTGTGCACAAAACAATTTGCTGTTTTAGTTGAAGCCAAAAATTGACAACTCGCTGTGAATTAGGTGAAAATATTTTTCGAAAAGTTTGTCTAATGAACTAAGAAAACGTTACGAATTGTACTTAAATAATAATGGTGCTCATTTTTAGCATAGATAAAAATAAAACATTGAAAGATACAAATAAAACATATCCGTTTATTATGAATTATACAATATATTACATTTTATATAATTATATGTATTATACTTACATATGTATTATGCATTATGTTGAACTATAGAGGTTTACCATAAAGTTATAGAGTATATCGGAAAATCGGCCATAACTTTTGAAATAATGTGGAAAAAACAGGTAGGTATATAAGTTCACTAAAAAAATTTGGGTAGTCGCGATGCTTAGCATCATTAGCAATATTTTTATTTCCGTCTTCCTTTTTAGTGACAGCAAAATGTAAATTGATATATTCTTATACAAAAATATACATACATACCTAAATATTCACTTATTAGCTAGCAAAGATTTAACTAGTAACTTTTTCAATATTCAAGAAAAAAAATGTTAAATATAAAAAGTACTCGCTAATTAATATTTCTTTGAAAAGGCAAAGTAAAAAGGCCGGAAAATTTTTTTTTGAGGAATCACTACCCTTAGCGTCGTTAAGACATATTTGTTTACAAGCTTTTATGTAACTTGCAATGTATGTATGTTTGTATGTATGTTCGGGGAAAAATCTTACAACTGAATTTTAAAGTAGTTATCCTCAACCGATTGAGATGAAATTTTGCATACAGGATAGTTCGGATGACAATATGACAATGCTAAGTTATGTCATTCTAAATTTAAAATAGCGGACGGCCTAAGATGAATATGGGTATCAAGTAGAAAGGGTTTGCTGAGAAGAAATAATAAAATAAAATGAATTTACTCTAAATCCATATGGCGGACCGCCTAAGATGGCGGACTAGTTATTTTTGTACACTCCCATGATATGGGTATCAAATGAAAGGGTTTGCTGAGAAGAATACGAAAAAAATAATAAAATGCCTTTACTCTAAATCCAATATGGCGGACCGTCCAAGATGGCGGACTAGTTATTTTGTGTACTCCATGATATGGGTATCAAATGAAAGGGTTTGCTGAGAAGAATACGAAAACAATAGAATGACCACTCTAAATCAATATGGCGGACCGCCCAAGATGACGGACTAGTTATGCTTAAGCACTCCCATAATGTGGGTATCAAATGAAAGGGTTCGTTAAGGAGAATATGAATAAACTGACGTCTGCGTTAAACCCTTCGAGGAGATGGTGTACTACTGTCCGGCTAAACAGTAAGACATAGCGGGGTCGTGTCTTAACTAATATCAACCTATACTCAAGGCAAATTCTAGCGGTGGTGAAAAAAATTCAAAATGGCAAAAAAACAAGATGCCACCATACCAATTTTAAGAGTTATAACTTGGAATAGGTTAGGGATAGTTTGGTGGTGCTGAACAAATGATTTAGGGACGTACGTGGCCTTAAGTAGAGTCAAATCACTAGAAGGTCTCCTTAGTGAAGAACTAGACTGTACTAAATTAACGGGAAAACGACCAATCAACAATGACGCATTAAATGAAATGAACAGGTTGAGAAACATTTAGATACAAAAAACACGACAACCCAAAATTAAAAAATAAAAAAAAAATTAAAAACAAGCTTTTTTTAAATGCTCTAAAAAGAAGAAAATAAACTAAATTGAATCAAATCCATCAATTTATTACATTACATAATTCATATGATATTAAAGCTTGTCACGAGATTGGCTTGTGTAGATAAACAAGAATGTAATAATTATGTAACTTGATCTTGACAAGAAAATCTAAGAAAAAAAGTGTACATATTTTATAAAATAGGTAAATACATCTACACAAGTAAATCTCGTGACAAGGTTTAATATCATATCAATTGTGCAATGTAATAAATTGATGGGTTTTATTCAATTCAAAGTTTATTTTTTTCTTTTTAGGGCATTTAAATAAAAGCGTTTTTTTAATTTTTTTTTAATTTATTTATTCTTGCCTTAACTTTGGTGAACGTAATTAAGTAAAAGTGATTTACCGTTCACAAAAATTATTTTTTTCTCAGCCGCTTCTGAGAAAAACTCACCTCTATGATAAATCCATTACCCTGTACATGCGAAAAAGTGTATACCGAAAAAAATCTTTTCGAAAAATTAAATTGGTCTGTTCTGACTTTTCGCGAAGGACCAAAACGGTGTACAGTTCCGCATTCTTCGATCGCATCCAGAAAACAATCTCCACCGGACCAAACGCTACATAATCCGAAGTGCACGTACGCTCAGAGCGCGGATTATGGGCCCCTCCAGTTCGGATGCGCCTTATTTATTCTCACCCTCCGTCGGTTCTCCCGCGACGCCGACGTCCGTCGAAAACTTTGATGTCGCCGGACGGAATTCCTAAGTAACAACTTTTATCGGGCTCCGATATTTATTATACGCGAAAGCGGAAGTCTCTCCAGAAATTTCTCATGCGACCGACATCAAAAGAATACCCCCGATATCCAATTTGGGTTTTAGTCTTTAAGGTGTGGCGCTAATGCCGCGGAGCGTTGCGCAGGGTCGAAATCAAAAGGAATAAAAATATCGTGCGGTTAATCAGTTTTCGGGAGTTAAAGCAATATTGTTTTGACCCTGAACCACAGGCCACCGTAAATGATAAAAATATATATACAGTTGTGGTCAAAATAATAGCAATGGAATAGTATAAACTTGCAGGTATCTAAATGTATAGTCCATCTATTTTGAATTGAAAATGATAAATACGCTGAAGAACAAAAAAAGCGGTGCAACTTTATGATTCCATAAGTAATTAACATCGCTTTTATATCATTACCTTTTTTACATACATACATACATACATATATGTGTGTCAATAAAAAAAGTCAGGATAATACAT